>MNCI01031302.1:28050-47428 GCA_015680685.1 Gnetum montanum
GGATCATGCGTGCTACACTCGTATTCGTATGGTTGAGTGTAGGGGTATCTCGCCACTCATTAGTTATATTGGCTAAACTACCTTTTCTAACTTCATTGATTTTGTGAACTTATTATAGGTATGGGATCAGTGATCAAGGCTTGATCACTAATGATCAAACTTTGGTAGTGGCTCAACCCATCTTAAATGTATTTACCAAGGGCCTTGAGATTAGAATTATTTTGTATGAATAGTTAATAAGGGACTTTGATGAATACACGAGGAGATTCAACCTTATCTACAAGAAGTTTGTGGATGAGAGGATAATACACAACTAGTGGATGGGCTCTAAGAGCTCCTTGGATTAGACCCTAGAAGATTATATCTCTACTCAAACCACATTAAAGAAGAAGAAATGTGAACATAAAGGCTATAGCTTCTAATGTTTTATGGTTATGATAATTCTAAGTGTTCTATTTCCTTAATTAGTTATTAAACTTGATTATGTTGATGCTAAACATTGGTTGTTGCCTTGCAGGACCTCTACTAATGTTACCTTACCACTTGCAGGACATTATGAGGATACCCTCATCTTGATGTTTAGTGAGGTGATACTAGCATAGGAGTGGTTGAAAGGGACAGGCACCTGGGCACATTCAAGCGAACATTCATTGTGTAGGTTTGCTTGATTTATTTATGACACCTATCCCTTCCATCCTCACCATGGAGATGCTTCACCTCATCGACTCCTTCAATGAAAAGGCCAATTTCTTTTACACCATCATACGAGGTGTGTCGATTACCATAGTCATCGATGAAAGCACCTTTTGCGACTTTTTTGATGTCCCTCTAATGAAGCAAACGTTTCCACTAGAATATTGAAGTAAGCAGGCCATCATGAGGAAGTTTTGGAGTGGCTTGGTGCCAGCATGGGCCACTTTAGAATTTTCCTAGACAACTTCATAAACCCTAATGCAAAGGCTTCATATCCTTTGTTCAGGTCCCATGTGTTTCCTAAACTATTATCACAAAATAAGATAATTAGCATCGTGCATAGGTGGACCTTTAAGAAGATCTTGATAGATGACATCAGGTTCAACTAGATGGTTGCTTTGGTTGTTGGGCTTTAGGATGAGATCCTTGGACTTAGTGAGGACACCTCTACCATAATCCACATACATTTTTCATTATTTATAGGTTACTTGAAATGGTTCATGATGTTCCTAGTGGTGTGGAGGAATGAAAGGTGGATTGTCCAAGACCAAGAACAACTTTCTAAACCTTGGATAAGCCACATTTATCCAACAGTGTAGGCCCAAAATCCACTAGAGGGGATGGATGATTCGCTATCCATTACCACCAAGGATTTTGTGCTATACAATGTGCATCTCCTAATAGCTTAGAGGAGGAGCCTCTCATGATCCCAGTGCATGAAGAAGACAAAGGAGAAGCTAGGACCAAGTTTAAGAGGCCCATAGAGGAACCACCACCAGCATCATACTAGCCTACCCTAAAGAAGCTTAAGTGTGAGCTTCAGTCATCACAATAGGTGGTCATAGGTAAACTTTATTTATGTTTTGGCTATTCTATGTTTTTAAGGTTTTATGGTTACATTATGGTTTCTTGTGCTAATTGGTTTTTCTATGTGCTATGATTATTATCAAGCATCAAGTCATGGAAACCCAAGCTACAATAGAGGAGGAGGCAAAAAGATGTGTAGCTGCTATAGTTGAGGAGGAACAAAGGCATGTAGAGGAGGCACTCCTATAATAGCATGGGGCTAAATGTTTTGCCAATGTTAATCTAGACATCGTGTTTGGTGAGGTAGCATCGGGCACATCCTCCATCATCATCCTAGAGGAAGAGGAGAAGACGCGAGGTGTGCATGTGTCTTTACACTTTCTATTATATTTTATTATTTTAATTTTGGTTTTGTTTCCAACTATTTGATAATTTTTATGCTTATAATAGTTTTTGAGCAACCAATTTAGGCCCATGTCCCTAAGTTTCATGTGAAACCATGGGTAGAGGTCCTAAACAAGGTAGAATTCATGCACATGATCGCTAAGGACATCATCGACTGGTTGCACCAAGTTGCACCCAAGATAGGTAAGAACCTTATTTTCTATGCTTTAGTTATTTTGCTATTTCACAGGTTAAATTTATGCTATGGCTATCTTAGGATGTACACTGCATTGATGGTTATCCTTATGTTTATGTAGTGCCTTCCATGGAGTGGGACCCGAGCCAAGACATAGAGATTGAATCCTTACCAAAGCTTCCCTTTGATGTCTCTAGTGTATCCTTGAAGTTATATGAGACTGTTACTAACCTTGCAATTCCATGTGCCAAAACTTCATGGGAGCTAGAGAGGTCCAATGAATCCCTATGGGAATAGGCTATGGCATCAAGGGAGAAAACTCAATGGTATTAGGAGATGATCAAGGAGCTCAAGGACTACAAGGCCTTTGTAGAAGCCCAAGTGGAAAACTCAGGAAAATTATGAATCAAAGAGATCATGTGGTCTTGCTCCTGACATGCTATCTAGGACAAAGTAGCACTCTCACCGGAGATCGTAGAACAATAGATGCAAATGGGCCTCATCTCCTAGAAGGTTCAGGATTAGAAAGATCACTTTACTTGGGTCCTAGAGTATGGTAGGAAGTAAAAGGACCATAAGTGGTAGTATAAGGCTAATCGTGAGGCCTACCTAAAGTGGCTTAAAGAGGAGTTAGTTGAATAGTGCAAGAGAGAGCTATTCATTCAAAGGATCCAAGTGGAGAGTGCCTATCAGCTCTTTGAGAGTACTCTCATGGTGGAAAAATCCCCTACTCCTCAGATTACCACTATTGCAAGTGAGACCTCTATAGCTACTATTACTGAGGAGCCAACTACTTGGATTGCAATAGATAGGGTTGGCATCCTCATCAACATTGTTCTTTAGGATATTGGCTGGGTCAATATGATAGAGGACCAGATCCTTCATCATTTGGAGGATGACCTTCCACATCTACCCACAGAAGTCATGGAGCTAGATTCCCCATAGGTTTGATGCATTTTATGTTTTAATTTTTGTTATAATTTATGGTTTTAGGTATCGGTTACTAGTTGGCTATGTGTTGTTCTATTTCAGGCATCAAGAGACATTGGTGGCCCTAGCAATGGGGGTGGGAATAACCCACCACTTCCTCCTCTTGATGCCCCTTAGCATTCTCCATCTACCTCTTGTTGGCTATTTGTTTTTATTTTTATGCTGATGGCTATTGTTAGCCAAGACCATGTTATAGATGTATGTTATTATTTTTTTGACATTTTTTACCATGCAATGTGGCCATGGCTATGTATGTTACAAACATTTTAAATTTAAATTTTTGTTTTTATTTTTGGGGATATATATATTTTTCTAGTGTTGTAAACATTGTAAGTGGCTATGTTAGTGATTTTGGTTCTAAAATTAAATGGCTAATTGATGTGATAATAGGTTAAACAAAAATATAATAAAAGAGACATTTGCCAATTTTAGGCCATGGCAAGTGTAGGTTGTATTGTTTTAGTAGGCATTTCCAATTTAAGGTCATGGAAAACAATGTTATGTGATTTCTTTTGCTAGTTTAAGGCCATGGCAAGCCATGTTTCTAGTTTAAAGTCTTAGCAGACTATGGTTGAAGAGAAAATTATATTTTTTGATGATATTATATTTTAAAGTTTATACGGTTCTTTAGTTTATATCATGCTGAACAAAGAAAATAGAGAAAGAAATAAGGCTATAATAAGTGCAAATAAAATAAACTCCTAAGCTATATGCATAAATAGTAAAATAAATTGTAAGAAAACAAAAGGCAATAACTGGTTAACAAAAAGAAAACTTAGGATAAATGGTTGTGGTACAAATGGCTATAAATGTCATAAGGGCATGACATGGAAGGAATAGAAGTGCATGTTGCTTATGCAGCCTCTTTCTAATCTTTGAAAAGTTAGAAAACATGTAAGGCCTTTTCTACACAAGTTTGTACTCACCATCCCCTTCATTGATGATGTTGAAAGGGAGTTCATCCCATGACACATCTCGTTGCCCATCGTTGTTGTTCTTGGATTGCTCCTCTTTCTTGGGTTGGTGGACTTCGTAACTAGGAGTTTCCTCTTGAAGCTCCACTTTAGACTCCTACTCTATGTTTACATTGTTGACATCAAGGGGAACCGTGCTATCATCATGAATGATGATTTCACCTCCCTCGTAAGGAAGGTGAATCTCTTGGTGGATAGACAAATACATAGCTCATAATTAATCCAACCAAGGTCTTCCTAGAATGAGGTTGAATCCTAGTGTCTCCTCTACTATCAAAAAATTGGCAATTTTGGAGAATTTCTCCCTTGCCCCAAAGTCCAAGGAGATAGACCCCTTGATGGTAACCCTTGATCTATTGAAGGACTTGAGAGTTACAGTTGTTGTAGGTTGTATTCGCTTTGTTAAGCCCAAGAATTCATCGATGATGCATGAGATGATATTTTTTGTAGCTCCATCATCAACATGCACTCAACGCACTTTAAACTATCCTATATGTATGATTATGTACAAAGGAGTCCTAGTTACTTCAGTATTTTGGGGATTGGGCTTGAATTCTCTATCACGAAATACTAGGGGTGTTGACTTCTCCTCAAGCATCATTTCATGGATGGATTCCTCATTAGTGGGGATGTCCTCACTAATGGTGATGTAAGTCAACATTTTGACTAGTAGCTCATGATGTGTGATGGAAGTCATGATCAAGTCATATAAGCTCAAAGTTGTATTCTTTTGCTTAAGAGATTGTCTGACCTAATCCATCGCATCGAGGAAGGTTTTATCATTGGCCATGGGCTTGATACCTTGATGGTGGTTCACTTCCTCCATGCATCCCAAAAAGAAAAATTTGACCTTAGGTGGTTGTTTTTGGGGTTTCTCCTCTTTGTTCTAGCTATGGGTCTTAGGATCCTCCTGTGGCTTATTGATTGAAGCAAATTGGGTAGAGGAGGTCATGGGTATAGTTGAGATGGGAGTGGGCTTTGATGGGCCCACTTTCTTTCATGCCTTAATCTTCTTATCACCTTTGTTGCCAAGCTTTTTTTATGCTTCTTCATGTGCTTCATTGAAGTCTTTTAATTATTAATTATTGGCTGTGAGGAAGAGGTAGTATCATTGGCCATCACAAGAGGTCATTGTGCAGTCATGTTAGTTGGTTGGGCTATGGCTAGTGGGTGAGAAGCCTCCACATTGAGGATGCAGGTTTCCATGTTGTGAAAGAAGACAAACTCCTCCACACTAGGCATTATGTCTCCCCCCACTTCTCCATGCTAAGATCTACCTCTTCACGTTGGGGGTAGGTGAGATTTCCTCCTTGCAAGTGTTTCCAGCATAGAAAAGTATACACCCCCAATAAAACCCATCAAATTGTCATTTTTGGCATCCTAAAAGGCATTTTGACCTGGTGCCCCCCNCCCCCCCCCCCCCCCCAAGCCCAAATATAGCTACTATGTGACTTTTATTCACTTAGGGAATGAGGGTTTGATCATTTATGAGGCATTTTTTAGCCCCAAAAGTTTGAAGTATGTGAGATTACCTCTCATGGATTATAGTCTTCAAATTTACAATGAAGTTTTGCCTCGAGCTTCATGGGGTGAAAGCTACATGGTGGAAATTGGTTACAACATGCAAATTTTTACGGTGTTTCAAGGGAACACTATGCTAGTTTATGGTATGAGAAGTAGAGGAAAGGGAGAAAGAAGAAAATGTGTGAGGTTGTTTTTACCTTGCCTTCCAAGCTAAGTATGGGGGTTTATTTTAGTGGCTCTTGAAATCCTTTGTTGAAGGCTTAAGAGGTTGACTTTGTTTGTTACTACTCTTGGAGGCTTTTGCAACTAAATTTTGGAAACTATTAGTCCAAAGGACTATTTTTCCTTGGTTTTGTAAAAGGATTCTAGTTGTGCCTTGCACTATAATTTGAAGCTAATCCTTAAGGCTACCAGCTAGATAACCCAAGCCTAAAGTGTCGTCTCCCTCCCCAAATTGGTCAACTCAACTTTAGAGTGTGTATTCCAAACCTTTGCTATACAAAACTTTTTGGTAGGTGGGTATTGCATTGGCTTGGACAAGTGAGGATTATTTCATAAGGACATATGGAATTTCTTATAAGTTGAAATTTATGCATGGGATCTTTCATGAGTCATGGATCTTATTTATTTGGCATACATGTATTCAACTTATGAGTTAGCATTTTCTTTGAGTCATGTGCACTTGGTATTTCATGTTTTTATGATAATTCTTAATGAATGCTCCCTATCATGCTATCCAAGGTTGGTAATCTCTTGTGTGGGCTACAAGGGCTTAGTCCTTAAAGGTGCTTCATGCTGTTAGCGCCCACCATTTTATCCAACACCGAGGTTCATCTGGTATGGGCTAGAAGATGTTGTCGGGTTGGAGGGCCTTGCTATGACAGTTGGATGGCTAAAAGTTACATTTAAGTACTCATTTATTAAGAAAAATAATTTCTAAAAAATCATGCATATTGATGATTTTTTATGTTTTTTGCATAATAGAAGGGGAAGTGCACAATTATGTTTTTTTGAGCATTTTCATTGTTAGTTCTGAAGGAGTTTTCAAGAGAGTATTCATTTCCCAATTCATTGTTAAATGGTTCTTTTTTCAAGCCTACATTTCTCTCATTGTAAAAATATGAAAAGTTGGAAAAATTTAATAATGAAGATTTCAAAAGTTTGAGACCACGTTAATCCATTATGATGTTCAAGTTTGGTACATTTAGGATTTTATCTCTCCTTTATTTTTGGTATTATTTTCATAAAATGTACATATTCCATTTGCTTAGAATCAGAAATTTTTATTTTTGTTTCATTATGTCTAGACAGTCACCTATAGAATCTATCTTGTATTCTTTTAAAAAAAAAGGAATATCAGAGACTATTTGTCCTTTGTTCAAGAGTAAGGGTCATGGACTATTATTCTTCTTGCAGTTGTATTCTAATTTATGTGCCTTATTACTAGCTATAAGAAACCACTTCTCCTTGAGTTTTTAGATTGATGATTGTAAGTCATTATTTGTGTGTGTTTTGCTATTAAAAATCGATTATGGTAGAAGTGAATAGTTAGAACAACAAAAAATTTTAAATGTTGGCTTGTTTTTCATACATTCTATTTCTATATCATGTCTAAAATTTTATATGCCTACTGTATGAGAAATATGCCTAAAAATGCATGCTGGAAATGTTGATATATATACACACACATACATGGAAAAGAAATTATTTTCTAATATATTTAGAAGAAAGGTTAGTAATAATAATAGAGAAGGATACTCTATGGTGTACCTCAAGGGCTGAAACAAGTATGATACAATATAAATGATTTAAAAAGAAATGAAAAAAAAAACTCATTATTGAGGAACTTGACCTATGAATCAAGTTGGAGGAATGTGGTGTATAAATTAGAAATATTATGCATATTATTATTGTGTTATTATTTTAAATAGAAAAAGAACTATTATGTATGTTTCAAATGAACTATTCTTTAGAGTTTGAGTCATTAAAATATAAATAACCCTTATATGGCTATCGAAAGCTCACATGATGACCTTTCAAGGCAACGTAAGACAAGACAATAATAAGTTATGAACATAAAATGGAAATTTTTGCATTGTTGATGGCCTTAAAGAGAAGGTTTTTCACTTGGTTTTATAGCTTGGACTTGTACTCTTTTATATTTTTATTTTGAAGCCTCTTCCACTACACCTTATGACTTAACTCCTAAGAAGAAATGTCACAAGAAATAAAGCACAACCATGTATTTATTAATGGTTATTTTAGAGATAATATGTTATTAAGACTATAAGAAGGAACAAAGATGGATATTATGCTTGAATGTTTTACAATTGCTAATTTTCTATTATGTTAGATCAAGAGGAATTGAACCTAACATCTAGCAAAATTAAAATTCTAGAATGTTGAAAGTTGTAGATCTAGGGATTGAGCCCGCAACTTGTTTAAATATATCTTTAATTCATTTTCAATAATAATCATGAGAAGTATTGAACTCATGACTTTTTGGCATGGAAAAGGTTTTTAAAAATAAAGAATAGTTTCCATGAAACAATTAATTACAAGAAATAATCCATTATCTCTTAAATTCCACTAGTATAAATAGAGAAAAGAAGGAAAGAGATGGGGAAAAAAGAGAGAGGCACAACCATAAGGAAGTGTGGCTAGAAGAGAAACAAAAACAAAAAAAGATTGGCTATTGTAGAAGACAACAAATGAACTTGTGTGGATGAAATAAAAAATAAACAACAACAAAAAAAAGGCTATGATTACTTCATAAGATAGTGAAAAAAAAAAGAAAATTTAAGCTAAGCAACAATCCAACATACTAATAAATTGCTCTTGGTAGGCAAGAAGGTAAGATGATCCTTCTTTGCTATGTTGGGAGATGGATAGAAATAGATAATTATCTCAATTCATCTATTTTCTCTTTTCTTTGGTTTGAATATATTTTGACGCTTTAACAACATTATTGTTGAGATCTTAGATTGTTGAATCCTAGATTTTGTTGTTGGATCTCTCCTTCCATTCCATGCACTCTCAAGCCTAATTGACTTAGATGAAAGTTTTTTCTGTAACAATTCAAAAACACTCATAATGATTTGGGGTTGCATAAAATATTTGCCAACAAATATAAAGAATTCATGATATGAGGATTGGTACCACCGCCAGAACGTGAGAATATCCTTGGACCCATGTCTATATTTGGGATTTCTAAAATCTAAATAATTATTTAATTCTTGGTTTCTTACTATAATTTTTTTGATGACCTATTTGAATCCTTAATTCTTGGATTTGAATCTTAATTCTTATTTTTATACCTTCTCATGTTTGATTTTAACATCTTTCTATGAGTCCAATGGATTAGGAAAAATATAGAATGTAAAATATTACTATTATGTTAATTATTTTTCTATTATCTATTGTTTTTTTTAGAAATGGTTAGGATATATTAACATTACAAAATATGTACAAACAAGCCCATAATTGCCAACTATAAATGGAAAACTCAACAGTCCCTGACACCTTAGAACCAAGGCCCTACCATGCCCAGGACTCAAAATGATCTATACATAGAAACAACGATGGATACCCTTGTCCCAAAATTCTAACTCTCAGCAATAAATATCTTTCAAACCTTGAAATCAAGTGCTAGATAGACCCATCCACCCTTGAACATGTAGAGCCTTTTTGGGAGACTTGTGCATTCACAGTCTCTACATTCATAGAAATGATTAGCCTTAAGGATCTTGCTATGTCATTATGTATCCACAAAGGTCACAACCTCCTAAAAGTGTTTAAACTTTGGCTCTTTCTTGGCCTACTCCATCTGGTTCCCTTTCCTTTCTAGGTGTAGCTTGGACGTAGTGTGATGTATGTATCAAAGTAAGGCCATCCAAGCTATATTGCAATTAATGTTCAACACAACATATAGGCATCTCCCCTCCAAGATATGAGCATTAGTTTCATGAGCTTGATCCAACTACTTCTAGAGCTATGCGACCTCAATCTAATCTCTTTCTCAGGTTCGCCTAGCCTCTTGATTCCTTTCTAGCCCTTGTTGCTCCTTTTGTTTTAGCTCCTCTTGTATATGTACCCACCGTATGTCAATTAGCACTACCCTAGTTGAATCTTCCTATAACTATTGACACTTGTTAGTCTCCTCTTCTAGTAAGCATGTTGTAGTGTCACCTGCATAGTAACTTACTTAAAATATTCCTTATGCATGGTTCATCTTGCCTCCTAGAAGGCCCTCTCCTCTACACTAGTGTGCATGATAGCCTCTTCCATGGCCTTCTAAATCTTGGCCTAACAATAACGTAGTATTTTTCAATCCTATCCCTCAATTTCAAATCAGCCCATGTTATGTGTCTTCCACCTATGACTCGGCCATCCCCCACATCGAATCCTACTTAAGCATCAATTCAGGTAACTGCACAACCCTCAACCCCAATGTAGAACCTCAATGTCTCAAACCATCTCATCCTTCTAGTGTACAAAAACTTAGGATTTAACCTTGTCTTCAGTGGTAGTATCAACATCTTAATCCTTCATAGGACTAGAATAAGACCAAAATAATGTTCATTACACTAAAGCTAGAGCCCAATGAGAAAATACCATGGATAATTAATAGAAATGCCTTGCTACATGTAGCTCATAAAAGCAAAGTGAATTCCAAGTAGCTTAGCTAAACTACCTAAATGAACTAGGACTCCTTTAATCAACACTGTTTCCTCTTGCCATATTTGTGGTAATGTAGACTTTGTCTTATGTCTACTCATTATTTTTGATACTGCCTATTAGAAAATTTCTTTTGTGTGTTTGAGGCTACATATAGCTAGGAGAATAGTTTTCCCCTCTGTTAGAACACCCAAAAACATTACCAATACTAGCTCTATTAACTCAATATTGATGCCCTAAAACACCATCTCATCCCCTATCCAATTGGTAAAGAATGTGCCATTAGCTAGCTTGAGGCCCCTTTAGAACTTTTGGGTAGGAACTCTATCCATCCCATTCATTTCACCATCTTCCATAGTAGCAAATTCACTTGGATAGTAGTGGCAAAAGGCTCAAACACATATGCACAACCAATTATAACCGAAGCTTCCCACCATAATTGGGCCCTAGCTATAGCCACTAGTGTTAACGAATGAAGGTGTTGAGCCCTAAAAATCATATTATTCCTTATCTTCCACAAGGCCCACAACACTGTAATCACTTTTGAGTCACAATCCAGGTTGACTAGCAATGATAGCGTAGTCACCTGCCAAGTGTTCTATGAATAAGAGCATTGGTAAAACAAATTCTTGACCATCTTAGGCTTCTTCAAACATAAGGGGCAAAGAGGATTAATGCCTAACCCTTTGATCCTAAGAAAAGCTTACACTAGAAGCATCGTCCATTTATTAATGAAACAAAAACTTTCACTTTCTTGGGCAATCTACCCTTCAAGATAAGCTTCCATCTAGGAGTCAAGGGGTACTTCATGGTAATAATATCTCTGGGAGGTTATCCTAGGAGTACATTTTGTATCATCTCTCTTTCATGTCTGCATATGGCCTACCACAGCAACCCCCATGTCCTAGCCTCCCACTATTGGTACTTTTGGTGCATCATATGTACCCATTGGGCTAAACACTCCTTTAGCAGTAGTAATCAATTGACCAAGGGCCAAAAATCCATGATTATCTCATCATGGAATTTCAACATCCTAATCCACCCAACCTCCTTTGGCATTGCAACATTTTTTCAACATACAAGGTGTAACCATTCCATCCCTTTGGCCCCCAACCAAACGAATATGTGAATGATTTGATCAACTTTGAGGATGATCCCCATTGGGAAGGAAGCCATGGATATCATGAAATGGTTAACCATCATGAGGACTAAAGCAAACATAATCATTCCTTTTCTTGTCGAGAAATAATTAGTCTAGTGGCTAGTCTACTATTGAAGTTTTTATATTAGGGTCGACCATGTATGACATCTGTGCTAAGCAAAGATTGACATTTCTACTGGTATCTAGGAGATCCAACCTTTAAATCAATCATTATCATTCACTAGGTGAATTGCAAACTTTGCCTAATTTATCTCAAGACCTACATCCTAGGTTATTCAATCCAATACAAGATTAAGTGCAAGAGCCTACATCATAGCTACACACAAAAACAAAATCATATCATCAGTGTAATGTTCTACAAGGTAATCCACTCCCATAATCTCTAAGCCTCTTACCCCTTCTAATTCATAGTAGATCTATAATGTGTCCATGATCATAATAAATAGGAGTAGGAAAAGTGGGTCTCCCTACTAGATCTCCCAACCTAGTTTGAAAAACTCTTGAACCTAACCATCAATATCAAAGGAGTAGCTCCCCAAAGCTTGTAGCTAGGTATAAAGATCCACAAACTTTGGATCAAATCCTTTGCACAACATAATCTCCATCAGCACCTCCCAACTGATAGTATCATACTCCTTCATAATATCCAACTTGACACACATTCTTAAGTACCCTGTATTACATAGTGAGTGTAGGATTTCAAGTAGGTGTATAACCTGGTCCTATAGAAATTTCCCTTTTACAAAACCTACATAATGCTTCCCAACTAGCTTTGGCATCATCAAGGCCAAATGACAAATGAGCATTTTTGTAAATAGCTAGAGTAGAGTATTACAAATCCCAATAGGTTTGAACTACACTAGTACCATTGGATTAGTTACTTTGGGAATGAGGATAACTATTGAACAATTAATCTCTTGTCAAACCTGCTACCAGTGTAGCATCTTATTGAACACCTCTAGCATATTCTCTTCCATGATATCCATGAACTCCTTGAAAAATCTAATCATCCACCTATCCATACCCAAAGCCTTAGTGGATTTCATAGTCATCATTGGTTCTTCCAACTCCCTCATCATGAAGGGCCTGAGTAACACCCTATTCATTTCCTCCCCAATGATGCTTTTAATCCACACTATAAGTGGCTTGGTGCACTGCTTGAACCAAATGGTGTCCTAGTATTGATGCATCACTTTGGCAATATCATGACTATCAAAAATAATGCTATAACCTTGCACCAACTTTATCATCTACTTTTCTTGTCCTCATATACAAAGAAAAAACATGTGTTTCGATCTCCTTTCCTAAGACAAGTTTTCCTAACGCATTGCCTCCAATACATTTCTTCCTCCACCAAAAGCTCCTGAAGCTATTTGAGGATTGCTATTCCTCTTCCTAAAAATATGCATCTTCCTCCTAATGTGATTGAATTTCTCCTAGCCTCTACTATAATCTAGCAAGATGAGCACAAAAGGAAAATTTATCTTCAAAAGGTTTGATGTGTAGCTTCTATTTGAGCTGGTTCAATCCATTTTTCAAAAACTCCCTTTGGTTCTCCTACACTTGGTATGTCCACCAAATTGCCACCACCATTGACCAAAGCCAATGTTTGATTAACTAAGTTTTTTCAAATTGAAATGGCTGAGGAGTAGTCCTAAAGCCTTTTGAATCTAACAAAAAATAAAATGATGGTCTAAATCCTATCTCTCCTTCCCAAACACTTGAATATGAAACTTTAGCACAAGACTTGAGCTAATTCAGACTTGGTCAATCTTTGATAGCACCTGGTCCTTCCCCCTGCATCAATTACTCCATGTAAATTTGTAGTTCCTAATTTCCATGTTGATGAGCTGATGCTCCTCAAGAAATTCCTAGAATTCCTTATACCTTGAAGGATCTACACTATCATGTTCAAATTTCTTCCATGGGTATAACCTTTAATTGAAATCACCAATTAGAACCCACCGTCTCTGATCAGGAATCACCTAGACTAGTTGTTTGAGCTCTTATAGTCGAATCTCCCAATTCGAGGCCCCATAAACATTGGCAAGCTAGATATCTTTTGGCATAATGAGGATTTTCATGCTCCATGTGCATGCATCCATGAAAGTGAAAGGTAGCCAAGATAGAATGGTCAATCCCTTTGTCCCGCCCTAGTAGGGGATCATCTACATTTACCAACCCTACCATCTCAAGAGCTGAAATTCTATTTATTGTAATTTTATCTCATGTAAGCAGACTACATCACATCCTTCATTCTAAATAATTTCATTCAGGGTATTTTGTTTATAGGGTATACCCTAATGCCTACAATTCCACAATAGAATCTTCATGGTATACCAATATACCATCTTTTGTAAACCTCTTTCAAGGTCTGTTGATAGCCCAAATCAATCTCCAATTACATTTTCTTACTTTGGGAAATCAACGTTGTAAGATGAAAATTTTTCCTAACACCTAGCAAGACTGGAAACATCTACATCATTATATTAGCATTCTCCTTATGGGATGGTATAATCTCCTACATATGGGGCTTCAATGATCCCTGTACAGTCGACACCTAGATCCGCAATGATGGAAGGTCATTCCCATTATTAACCAAGTGTAGTTTTGACTAGTGGGGGTTTTCCTTCTCCTTAGGAGATTGACATCCCTCTTCCCTATGTTCTCCAAACCCTATGGGTTCTAGGACCAGGTGGCCTTTCTTGCTAACCTTATACCAACCTGGCTCCAATGTTTTTGCCAATGGCTTAGCCTTGAGCCAAACCTTGTAAGTAGTAACCTAATGGTCCACCTTCCCATAGATGGTACATCCACTAATCACCCTATTTGGGGAGGTGTTATCATCAATGATGTTCTCATATTCTACCAAGATATTTTTCTCCCTTGAGGGAAGTTCCAAAATCACTACTCACACTAAATCCTTTGTTGATAGTGACTACCATATGTAAAAAATGCATAAATCCCATTCACTCCATCGAGCCTGTAAACCTATCAAATGTAGTAAACTCACCAAAGAACTTGATGAGCATTTCCAAGAAGTTTTTTATCCACATTTCCTAGGGAATGATAGATGCCTTGACCCACATGGGTGCCTTGGTAAAAAGGTCTTTGTCCTTGTGAATCCTTGGCCTCCATGATGTCAATGCTAATCCATGGGCCCCATAGAAACATGATCCCCCCATGAGATCTATCATTGTCCTCAAAAAATTGAAAAATGATAAGTAGAAGATCCTCAAAGAGGCTATGAACCTTAACATCAGCCACATCCCATGTAGTATGTGCCAATTTCTTAAGAAGGTTCATCCAAGGTCTAGCACCACTTGAAAAAAACTTGTTGATCAAACTCAACTCCGTCATCCTACCCCCATCTAAAGAAGGGCACTGCACCTAGAGATGCATGAGACCTTCCTACCTAGAACAGGCCTAAATGCCTCCATCCCCTAGCTACCAATCCCCACACTTGTTCCCAAGCATTGGGTTTGCCCCCATCTCCTCCACCACACAACCATCCAAAAGACCCCTTGGTAGGCTCTCCTTGAGGTTCATCCCAATAATGTTGGGCCCCCCTACACCCACTATGTTGGCATCCACCACCATTTCCTCATCCTCGCCTAGCACACACTTGCTCCCTCTTCCCTAACCTTACCCACTACCACTCCCACTCCCATTTCAAAAAAATTCTCTTCCTCTTCTATTATCTATTTTTAAAATATCAATTATTTTGATTAAATTTTAGAAATATGCCTTATAATACTTTAGCTTAGAAGAGTGTATTTGAAATAAATTTTTATTGTGAGTGTTGCTAGAAAAATAAAAAATATCATTACGCCATTAAATAGATCTAAGATTACTAATTTATATGTTCCTTATGCCATTTTTTTGGTTAAATAGATTTGTTAATGAACAAGATCAAATGTACTTTTATGGTTTGAGAAAAAGTTGACTTTGATTGTTAAACCTAAAAAAAAAAGAACAATGTAGATCTGTACATCATGTTAGAGAAATCTTGCATAGATTTTTATAGATGTTGTTTATCTTTCATGATTATCTTTTATTTTAAAATATTAATATTAATTGAAACTAAAATCTAAGATGTAGGCAATGTGTTTGAAGAATTAAAATATGACATTCCATGATAGATCTTGAGCTTTTGGCTCATGTATATCTATATCAAAAGATTTAAGGCTTTTGTAATCACTTACAAGAAAGAAAGAAACATTACTATAATGGTTTTCTTCTATTTTAAATTATCTATTTTATGAATACTATATTTTACTCCAATTGAACCCTTTGTATGATTCATTATGCTTAGTTACGCATAATTTAAGACTACTACAATGAACTGGTTGAGTTAATTTACTTATAGATAAACTAAAAGGCTTTAGATATGATTTCAAGATATTTTAAAATTTGTATTGCATGTAGATGCATTATGTGTATCAAGAGATGTTAGTCATCATATTGACATTCTCTTCCTTCTAGATTCTTGGGCTATTGTTTGCATTATATAATTTTCTATGTTTATAATTTACTTTGTATCCTGAAATGATTATTTTCAATGTCGGTATTGCTATTAAATAAATTCATCTTTGTATTAAAGATAAAATAGAAGAATTAATATAAAGATGAAGACAATCGATTAGGAAATTTTCATATGAAAGAAGATTTCAATTAAAGCTAAGTATGAAAATGAAAGAAAATTGCAATTAAAGCTAAGTATGAAAAAGAAGAGCTAAGATTGAATATTAATGCATACAAATAGGTGGTATCTGTAAAAATAAATTTAGCAACCAAATATGGGCAAATGATGGAGACTAGCTTTTTGCAAGGTGACATAGTTTAGCTTATGAATAATGTAGAAAATATAAAAAAGGAAATCCATGAGCTAAAAAATGAATTAAACAACAAGACAAAAATATACTATGAGCATGTTCAAAAAATCTCAAAATTCACACAAGCAATCAAGGATGAAGGCCATGGAATAATGGGTATGGTTAACATGTTCAGAAGTGAACATGAGAAGAAAATTACTAAGATCACTAGGTTTTAGTAATTTTGAATGAAGCTTACGTGAGAGATTTAATCAAGGCAAATAAAGAGATTCAGCACCTAAGATAACAATTAAAGGATCAAGAACTAGTTTCTACTTCAACAAACCATCAGTCTAAGAAGATTGTTACTAAAGAATCAACATGAATAAAAGAAGAAAGTTATATAGTAGCTATTGAAGTTACAATTCAAAATCCATCCTATGAAATTATTCATTCCCTCTTCCCTAGAATCCAGTAATTGTAAGCCCCACTAGTGGGATACTATCCTAAGACATGATTTTTTCCAAATTTTTATTGAAGAATTTAAAAATATGAATATATGATGTATGCCAAGGAAGGGTCAACAATAAAGGTTTGACGTTTTTTGTTCCATTTAATCTTTTGATCCCTCATGAGTAAAGGAAAGTAATGCCTAATACACTGAATTCTACCCATGTCTAGCCAATGTAGATCTTCCTGCATTCATACTATGTTCAAAATAAATAAACACTCACCACAAAATCAAAATAATAACTCACATAACACCATCCTTATGATTTAAGAATAGAGTTAGATGATAGCCCAAGATGTCATAAGAAACTAACCAATCCCATGAGATGTCATTTATGCAAAATAGAATAAAGAATTATTAACCCTTTATAATAAGGGTAACACTTAGAAGTTGAGTTATTCATGTTGATCTTCTCACACATTAACTTGTACTAAACATCATTCTATTTACATGTAGCCTCAACTCATCTAAAGGTGGAATTTTTAACAGTTGTGTCCTAACTAGGTTCCAAAATAACACACTTTTTTTTTGCAAAGGCTTGTTGGATACAAATAACACACTTCCTATTATTGTTAAGATATTTTCACATACAATAAGATATCAAGTTTTGGATAAAAAAATATAAGAGAAAATGTACACGAACATAATGATATAAACAAAAATAAGAGATGGAGCATACAGTTGCTTTGGATCACTAACACTAAACAAAGTAATAAAGATGTCTTTTAGATATCAGCAATTAAGATAAAGAGTCAATTTGTATTACAAAGAAATCAAAATATAGGTTCAAGATATGTTTGGCAAGTGGAAACATATACTCTATGTTAGGAAGGATAGTTAATGAAGTAATTAATTAGTTAGTTGATTTAAGCATTAAATATTGATTCATATAATCATTTAGCAAGTAGAAGAAAAATAATAAAAATATAAAAAATAAATATCGTATGTCTCAACCACACTTACCCATATGCATAAATTAACACAAGTGTGGATTAGGAAGATAAAAACCTACAACTACATAATTCACCAATTAGGAATATCAACCACTTAGGTAAATAAGTTCATAGAATTCGACCAAATTGCATGTAAAAACTTGTAATTTGTATCATTGGGCATATGGAGTACCTATTACTGATAAGTAAGAAAATTTGTACAAAGCACAAAGGAAGCAATTAACTCCCAAGTATAGACTATTAACTTAATCAAACCATTACTCCAAACTCAATGCAAGTAGACCATCAATGATGATCACTCACTTACTCTCCCAATCTCTTAAGAATGAATGGACAATGGATCTCTCTTTAAAGTCTCTCTCTCATATGAGCCTCTCTTTTCTCTTCATGTCTATCTCTAATTTCTTTGGGACTTTATATAGCTTTCTCCAATGTTAATTCATCTTCCCCAACTCCTGGAAGGCTTTAAAATTTGCACCTTTTAAAATTTTTTGACAAAACTATGACTCATAGTTGCCCTTGTAGTTAATATCTNTTTTTGACAAAACTATGACTCATAGTTGCCCTTGTAGTTAATATCTTACAATGATACTATGGCCACACTTGGTTGCACTAGCAAAAAAAACATTATTGACCTATGTTTTATATAAAACTACATCTCATCTGTGACCATGTTTAACTTACAACTTGAAGACTATGACATCTTGCAATTTTTAGTGGACTGCAACATAGACTTCCAACTAGAAATTCATGGAATGTGATCATCACAATAGATTGTAGCAAACTATGACTTGTAGTTGCCTGTAAGTTGGGGCTATGACTCACTATGATCCATAATAACCTTTTAGGTCCTAGCATAACAAAAGAAAACATAATAAAATAAATTGAATAATAAATTATAGAAGACTATGACCTGTAGCTACTCGTTGGATTATACTACAATTCATTGTGATCCATAGTGATCTTGCAGTTGCTTTCCCAAGTCACAAAAATGCTCAAATGATGTCAAACAAATTGGCAAATATAAACACATAACTCCTACTACTACCAAGATACATTGAGGATAAGAAATACCTTTGAGAGTGGGTTGATGTCCTCATCATCTCCCTCATCCTTAAAAAGAGACTTGTCTTTAATTGAAGGTTACACCTATGATAGCATGAAACCCCCACAAACCAAAATTATTCTCATGAACCCAAACAAGATTCTCAAGTCCTTCATCATTTCACTGCACTAAGTACTCATGCATCTTCTTGCCTCTTAAGCATCTAGTGTCTCTTACTTGTAACACAATTGGCTTCCTTAATAGCTTGGATGAAATTTGACATTCAATGTCATCTTTAATGATTTCAATAATATCCTCTAGATTTGATACAAGAACATTACCATGATATATGTTTACATCTAAAACATTAAACTCATAAGAAATAGAAAGATCACTAGAAAAATTAATCTCGTAAGCATTTGGAATAATCTTGGCTCTAATTTTGAATGGATCGATTCTTCTTGACTTGAGCTTATAAAAGTGCACAATATTCTATATTTCTTTGCTCAAATAGATTCAAACATAATCACCAATATGAAATTCAACTATACTCGTACCTTTATTATCCTTAAAAGACACATCCTTTGCCTTCTTCTCCAAGTAAGATTTGACTCATTGATGTAATTTCTTTATTTGTTCAAAAAAATT
>MNCI01031304.1:0-10146 GCA_015680685.1 Gnetum montanum
ATGCATTTTCTTGGTAACCCTAGTAGCGTTATTTCTTGGTTCACGTAGTACCATAACGCTTGGTAATCCTAGTAGTGGATATGTGGGTTCAAGAAATGTACAACAAGTTGGGAATAGAAACTCATCATTTGTAGGCTAGTTTAGACTTTACATTCCATTGGTAATTAGATTAATTAATTAATTTCTTCATTACCATTAGAAGTAGCATAAGGCTGAACAACATTAATTATCATATGCCTCACTTTGGACTAAATCATATGTGACAAAGGTACCACTAGTCCAAGTCGGAAGATAACGAACTGCGATCAAGGCATAATGATTTAGATGCATAACTAGTCCCAGCCATGGAATTCAATTGGATCATGTATGAATGCTTGTGATTCATATGGTAGGATGTAGGGGTACCTCATTGATCAACTTCTTAATACTACAACTAGACATGCCTTATTATCCTTTATGGATGGGTCCTCAGGATACAACCAAATTAGGATTAATCTAGAACATTAACTTAGTAAAACATTCATGACCACTTCAGGTACCTTTTGTTACACCATGATGTCCTTTGGCCAAAAGAACACATGAGCAACAATCTAAAGAGTTATGGCATATATCATTAGTGATTATATGCTAGGTTTGCTTAATGATTATGTAGATGATATAGCCATTAAGTACAAAGTGGTCAATGATCATACACATGACCTCAACCTTATGTTAAAATGATATCTCAAGTATGAACTTAGGCTTAATCTTAAGAAGTGTGTCTTTAGCATTAAAACTGGTAAGATTCTTGACTTTGTAGTATCCAAAGTAAGAATATGTGTTGACATTGACAAGGTTAAAGCCATATCCAACTTGGCAGCACCTACTAACCTTAAGGAGCTTCGGGGATTGCAAGGTAGATTACAATTTATCCATAGGTTTAACACTAGGGTTACAAATAAGTTATAGTCAATGCAACACTTGTTTAAGAAAGGAGTTCACTATGAGTGGATGGNGTATTATCTCTGATGCTTCTATTGCCTCTCTACTTTGTTACAAATGAGATGATGGAGTAGATTTACCCGTATGTTGTCTAAACCATGCGTTAGTTGCCCATGAGACCCAATACATTGAAGTAGAGAAGTATTGTATAGCCTTAGTCTCCTCATTGAAGAAGTGATGACATTACCTCTTTAGGAGCCAAGTCAATGTCATTTGCAAAGACAATGTACTTAGAGCCATAACGATAAATATCTATGAAAGTAGTCATATAGCCCATTAGAAACCCATAATAGTAGAATTTTATCTTCATTACATTTCCCAAGCCTCAACAAAGGGTCAAGCTATAGACACATGACTCGTTGCTTCACTAGTTGATGACCATGCAACCATTAACCTCAAATTACTTTATGAACATGTCAAAATCATTAGCTAAGTTCCCAAGGGATATGAGGCTATCATGCACTTTGACAGAGCTTCAATTGCCCATGGGGCTAGTGCTGCTACCATCATAACATTCCCATTTGGTGAAATCCAACCCTTTGCTTATTGTTTCAATTTTTCATGTACCAATAATGTAGTGGAGTATGAGGGTTTGATTAGGGAGATGATGATACCTCATTACCTAGGAATAAAATGATTAATGATCAAATATGATTCACAACTTATGATCAACCAAGTAATTGAAGTTTATGCCTGCAAAGTTAAACATTTGCAACCTTACTGTGACTTAGGAAGGAAACTACTACAACAATTTATAGACATTGATATCTAGCTTGTACTCCAAAATGAGAACATCATAGCCAATGCTAGTACAACTTTAGCTCTCAGTGTGATGCCAAATGTGTTTAGCAAATTACCTTCCTTAACTATGAACTATGCTATTTCCATCATGCAAGGCGTTAAAGATAAATTTGTAGTTGTAGTTCATACTACTCTTGTAAAGGAGTGGTATGATGATATCAAGTTTTACCTTATGCATGGTGAACCTTCATAAGGCTTGACTACTACTCAAAAGGATGTTGTACATAAAAAATCAAAATAGTATCTCATTGTAGGCGATAACACATTATGTCGATGATCCTATGATTGCTTATTGTTAGTTTCTTTGGTAAAACTGAAGCCCTCACAGTCCTAGAGTAGGTGCACAAAGGTGTATGTGGGGAACATATAGGACCTAGAGCCATTACCTCTAAAATTAGGTAGCTAGGCTATTATTGGCTCTATATGAAAAATGACTACTTGCAGAAGGTTAAAACTTGTGACACTTGCTAATAGCATAAAAACCTTATACATTTACTACCAACTGAGTTACACATCACATAGATAATTTGGTTGTTTCAATGGTGGGGGTTGGATCTCATTAAACCTATAATGCTTAATTCTTTCATACGGCATAACTTTATGATTACTATAACTAAATACTTTATGGAGTGGGTTGAAGTTATTCTCCTAAGGAAGAAAACATCTCAACAAGTCTGTAGTTTTATACTCAATAGCATAGTATCCCATTTTGGTATAACTATGATCATAGTCATAGATAATGAACCACAATTTAGTAGCCAAGAAATGGAAAAAAATTGTCATGACCTAGGCATTAAGCATTCCTTCTCGTTACCATATTACCCTCAAGCCAATGGATAGGAAAAAGAAAGCAACAAGTCTATCATAAATTTGCTTAAGAATATGCTAAATAACAACAAATGCAAGTGCCATGAATGGCTTGTCCATGCACTTTGGACCTACCGAACCACATTCTAAACTGCAACTAGTGTAATCTCATATAGCCTAGTTTATGGTTCTAAAGTATTTTTACCTTTTTAATTGCAAGTTTCATCACTCTAAGTAGCCCTCTTAGACTTCATCAATGATGAATAGAATAAGGATCTATGCACCATGGATCTATACTTAGTGAGAGAGCAATGGATGCGAATGCTTGCTCATGTTGAATGGTACCATGAGAGGTAGAAACAAAAAGATCATCATAACTTGAACAAGTATAAGATCAAGGAAGAAGCCTTAGTCCTAAAAGTTGTTTGCGAGCATGCAAAAAAATTCTTAACCAATTGGGAAGGATGTTTCTTGGTTACTAAGGCCTACAAAAATGGAGCCTTTAGGATAGTGGACATGGATGAGAATGAGTTGGCCAATCTGGTCAATCATTCCTACCTGAAGCCTTATTACATGTATCCCATGACAACCAGCAATTAACATTAATGAAAAATGAAAAGCAAGCATGCATGAACTCTTTCCATCTTTTTGCACAACAAATGAACTACAAAACTTTATAACATATGTGACCTATGGTAGCTAGATTTGTTGATAATTTTATATGGCTTTATGCATTATCATGTAACAACATATTTTCTTTTTCTTGTTTCTTGTTCTCCTGGAGTTGTGCTTGCAAGATGAAGGCTAGAGTCATCACGAAGGTGTGACTCATTATAGTATTAATTCACCTTGTGACCTTGATGTGTAACATTCAATGAGTTTGTCCTATTGTGGTAAGAGTGCTTATGCCACTTCCCTCTTATTACCATTCCCTTAAGCCCAATCTGGTAGCCTAATTATAACCTTCCTTATTCATAAGAAACAATGATAACTAACCATATGACATCCCTTTCTCATGCTCAACCATCAAGTCCATTAGATGTAATACATCTCATTCAACAAGAAAACCAAATCAAACTTGGCCCTAGCAATGAAACCCAATGAAGGTTTCATCTTGAAGAAAAAGAGGATCAAATTACCAAGAAGCCAAGAGGCTAATGAAATATAAAAAGACAAATTGATAACCCCAAACATGCAAAGGAATAAGTCTAATGACAAAAGAAACCTTGGAGTAAGATGTTGGTTTCTCAAATGAATTTTGAAACATGAAGTGTGAAGATCTCATGGATCAGTCAAAATGTCATTACCATAACTATAGCTATGACATCAACATTTGAAACTCATTGTTAATCCTATGACTATTTCCCTTATAACCAATGGTAACCCTTATCTTAACCTTATTCCATCATCATCCCAAGCACTCTTTGGTATCACTCAACACTATTGAATCAACTGCAAAGAAAGAACATTGGTGATGGACTTGTAGTGGTGTTTTGTATTCTTTCTCGATGTCTCTAGAAGTCACAAGGCTAAAGAATAGAGTGAATTGGAAAAACGGTTTGAAAGTTACAAACTATGGAAGGTTTTAAGATTTGAAAAATTACAAAAACTCCCCTTAAATTTGAATCAAATGGTAAAAAATTCCTAAGTGGTGAATGCTATACATAGAATTGTTTTTCCATGAATCAATTCAGGCTCATTGATGGGGCCTACTCAACATGGTTAGCTAAGTCGATGGAGCCTAGTTAACATAGTTAGCTACATGAGTATTTTACTATTTTTTTTACTTTTATAGATATTGATTCATATTGTAGTTTTGATTAGGCTCGATGCATTTTAGGTTCATTTTATCACTACATTAATATAGGTTAATCTAGTGGAATTTCAGGTTGTAAATATATCGATATCCATAAAAGCCATGCTAAAAATAATTGAGGCATTTAGAAAATGTGAGGAAATATCGATGCAAATTAATTTAGGCTACATGAATTGATATATATCGATTGATATTCTATCATGCTGAAAAAAATTGAGGCATTCAGGAAAATCTAAAACATGTTAATACAAATAGATCTAAGCTACAAGAATGGATATACATATCGATTCATATTAATTTCGTGCTCTTCAGACATGAAGTATTCATGGAAATTTCCTCTTGATCAAGAAAAATTAGGCAAATCAATATCCATCGATATAATAATGTTGAATCTTATCGATAAGATCAAAAGTCTTGTTGGAAACTTGGACTTTTATTACTATCATATTGATCATAGTAGCTAGAATTAACAAACCCCGATTTATTACTATAGCAAGACATCAAGACTATGATGTCTCATGATAAAGAAAGAATAAGATGTTCATTGTTTATCTATAGACATTGATACTTCAATATTATATTGATAATTATACATGTTCTAATCACCCCAAGTCGAGGCTATCGATAGTATTATAATTTTATTTCTAGATTTTTTAAATATGCTAATTCCTCTTTTTTATTAATGAATTCTTATTCTTAGATATGAGTCCACATATAACTCAGTTATGGTGGTAATGGTGGTTGCAATGGGTAATCCAATAGCTAGAATCTAATGGTGTTGATTAGATCCTACAGTCTAACATACAATATTCTTTTAATAAATCTAGAACATACTTCTTTTAAGTAAATCATATGTTTCTCATTAACTAATGAATTTAAAAACTAAGAAAACATTTGATTATGCTAAGTCTTGAATTTTCAAATTTGATTTTCAACTAAATATTAACATGATGTATCAATTGAGCATTCTCCTTGATAATCACTACATCATCAACATATAATAACATAATTACATATATCCATAATTCCTTTATTTTCATAACATAAATAATGGCACCTACATTATATCACTTGAATCCTATTTCATGTATAAATTCATCAAATTTCATCTAGCATTATTAAGAATATTGCTTTAATCTATAAAAGGACTTTTTTAGTCTATAGAAAAAGTAATTAGAATTTGAATATACAAAGCCTTCTAGTTGATGCATAAAGATTTATCCTTTTAGATCTTCATATAGAAAGGTAGATTTTACATCTATCTAATACAATTTACAATCAAAGGATGCCTCTAAAGATAAGATACATTGTGTGGTCCTCTACTTCAAAATGGATGCAAAGGTTTCTTAATAATCAATATCCTTTTTTTGTTTATAGCTCTTATCAATTAATCAACCCTTGTATGTATCCATTATGTTATTAATTTTTCTTTTTATGTGAAAAATTTAATTACATGTTAATTTTTTTTTGTTATGGTAAGCTCTTATCTAGTTTCCATGTATCAGTTTTCATTAATACATTATATTCTTCCTTCATTATTTCATATTCATCTTTGTTTTCCAATATCATTTCTAATTTAGTGATATTAGTATGATCTTTAGTTATAAATATTTTTCACTTATTCTTTTTATTAGCAATTGGTTGATATGTTCTACCTTTATTAGTCTTAAGTCTTTCAAATGAATTTTGAACCATCTTGGTTGTTATTGTGTTAAGGATCCCATGGAATTAGAGTTATTAGTTACACTAGTTTGTTCATCATGATTTTCATAAAAGATGAAAAATTTTCATGAGTCATCATTATATTTATTGGGAATCATTCTAGTAAGTTTAGTAGCATCAAGACTCATGGTATTACTAAGGGAGTATCAAAGATGTTCTCAAATAATACATCAAGTGAATTTAGTAGTTTTTGATCCTTTATGTCTCATAGTTGGTAGGCTTTTTAATCTATAAAATAACTAAGAAATCATACAATGGCTCTATGGTTCAATTTTCCATGGTTTTCTTTTGGAACCTAAACATAACAAGTCTTACTAAATGTATAAAGATGAGATATGGACAATTTTCTATTGTTAGATCACCATTTAATTAGAGGGATGTAATTCAAAGATGTAATTGGAATTCTATTAATAATATGAAAAGTATAGTATTTGATGTATATCCATGATATCTTTGACATTTAAACATCATTTAGCGTGGATCTTATCATTTCAGTTATTAATATGTTCTTCTTTGAAACATCATTTTTCTACAATGTATATGACACTAGCAACTATTTCTTTATACCTTTATCACTATAGTACCTTTTGACTTTATTTAAAATGTATTCAACATCACCATCGGATCTTAATATACTTATTTTTACATTCTTCTAATTTTCAAATGTTTAAATTTTTCCAAAACTCATGACCTTGGGATTATTTTAGAAATCCAAATCATTCAAATAAAATCATCAAAAAATGAAAAAAATATTTTTCAATTGTGGTGAAAGGATCCATGTACATCTAAATATATGATTTTAACTGATCTTGTAGCTTTTATATCATAGTTACTTATAAACAAAAAATAGTGCATTTTTTAAGCTTTCAGGAATCATAATTAAATACATAATTATTATCAAATTTAAAAACTTATAAATAGAATTAATGCATTTTCTTTAAACCTAGATTGTGATCAAAAGAAAAGTCCTAGTTACCTTACCATTTTGAGGACTAGCCTTTATTTTGCTATCGTGAAACACTAGCAATGTTGACTTCTTCTCCCTTGATGAAGAAGGAACCATCATTTCATATATGGATTCTTCATTAGTAGGCATGTCCTCACTAACAGGGATGAGACTCAACATCTTGACTAGTGCCTCATGATGTGTAGCAAAAGTCGTGAATAGGTCATACAAGCTCAAAGTGATGTTCATTTGCCTGAGGGACTTCTTGACTTGTTCCATCTCACTAAGAAAGTTCTTGTCATTGGCCATGGGCTTGTCATCCTAGTTGTGCTTTACTTCCTCCATGCACCCCAAAATAAAAACTTTAGCCTCTTAAGGTCCTCCTATGGTTTACTTAGGGATGTAGCTGATGAGCCGCGATATTGCATCCGCGATATTATGTCTACCCCCACGATATGACGTACGCAATATCGCGGCCCATCACAATGTTTATAAATAAGAGGCAACTTTCCTTGTTTTAGGAACTTAGATTTAGACCCTTAGCCAAACTCTTGTAGTTTTACCATTCCAGAGTTAGAATAATTTCCATGTGCCCGCAGTAGGAGTCTTAAAGTGAACAGATATTCATTCGAGCAAATTGTTCCTGAGGACACATTTGTGTATGGCAATAAAGATGAAATTTATGATAAACCTTGCAGCATGTGGACTAAGCTAAATAGAATTAATTATTTTTAAATGTTTAAATACTTTCCTAGATAATTAATCTCTCTCAACCCTTGACTCTCTTAGTTAAGTGCACTCAGTATGACTGCTTTGAGCACGTGCGTATCACTTGGTAACCTAGTAACAAGTAGCGTTTGGTGATCCCAGCAGCATTGCACTAGTTTAGGGTATGTGTGGCAAGTGGGAACAAATGCTAGTGCTAGGACAATTGAACTTAGTTAGTGAATAGTTAGTAAAAGTTAGTTACTTAGTTCTCTTCACCTTCCCCTATTAGCATAAGACATTAAAAAGATAAAAGATATAAAAATCATATACCTCAAGCTTACTTAACCATACAATCATGACAATATAAGTAAGTGTGGGAGGACAACGATTGATTAACCTTAAGTGTTCCATTAGGGTGCGTAAGAACTTAGTCCTTGGAGTTCGACTAGATCACGCGTGAAATGCTCATATTCATATGGTTGAGTGTAGGGGTACCTTGCCACTTATCAGCAGCCTAGGATGTAAAAGTCATGGGCACTAAGATATGGGAGTCAACTTTGGTGGCCCCACTTCCTTCCCTAACTTGGCTTACATGTCATTTTTTTTATTGAGCTTCTTATTAGGCTTCTTCCTTTACTTAGTTGAGGCCTTCTAGTTGTTATAGGTTGTGTGGAAGAAAGAATTCATGGCATTGGCTACCATAGGAGGTCATTGATTAGTTGTATCAGCTAGTTGGGTTATGTTGGGGTGGGGAAACTTGATGAAGAAAGGCTCCCTTAGAGGCATTCACAATGGTACTCTCACAACAAAAGGGGATCCTGAGTTGGTGAAAACCAAAGAGGCCCTTTCATCATGAGGGAGTACTTGAATCACAAATGGTTCCTTTGCAAGTTTCTGATTGTCATCAACATTGAATGCTGATATGACGTATGCATTGTTATTGGCATTCAATGGGTTCTTGTACACTTGCATCAATTGATTTTGTGGTTGGATAGGGTGTAATGGGAATATGAACATGGTAATCATAACCAAAGAAAGTACATTGTCGACCTCTCTATCATTAAGTCTTATAACAAGTACATTTAAAATTTTCATATAAAAAACACATCCAAAGACTTTTAAATAAAACAAATTTGACACTTTACTATAAAGAGGTTCATATAATGTTATTTGATGAAGTAATCAACTTATTCAATAAGTATGTGACAACATGGATTATTTCATTCAAATATTTATTTGAAATGGAGGCATTCTTCGATAAGCATCTTAAAATTTTTTGAATGATACCATTTTTTCTTTTAGTAATATCATTTTTTTCAAGTGTACATTCACATGTGGTTTATTTGGCTAACTTATGTACAACACCAAAATCATCAAATTCTTGATGAATAAATTCTCCACAATAATCAAGTGCAATTGCTTTGATTTTCAAAATTAGCATATTTTCAATAAGATTATTAACATTTTAAAATGAGTCAAATGACATCTTTTGATCAGTTATTATATGTTCTCATTGTCAGCAAATTTTCATAGTAATTATAGGAGGGGTGTTAGATTCCAAAATAATAATAATAAAATCATTAAAAAAATTTTGAGCACATCAAAACAAGTAAGAGAGAGTCTAAAGAAAAATCCCATTAGTTTTAGAGATGCCTTTTCAAGTTTTCATCCTTGCAACTAATCATGAAAAACATCCTCTTTGGGGTATAAAAAAGGATAAGACCTTGCCCTTGTTCAAAAGCACCCTGACACATTTTCGCTCCTTACTAAATGGATTCTTATAAGGAGAAGGAAATAAGCTCTCTAAACACAAAAGAACACATCAATTAGAAATAATAAATATATAACAACAAACTTGAAAACTTCATATCCTTGAGTCTCCAAAAAAAATAATAATACTATAGAAAATAAATTAATTATTTAGCTTTCATTAAGAGAGAAGACATAGTTTGTCTTCTCTTATTTTAAAATGCATGCTAAAAACATTTGGGAAACTTCTTTTTCATTTCTAATAAACTAGTTATTTTTTTTTGACAAATTCTTCCTTCTTAATCTAAATTAAATTTTTATATGACTTGTTAGTCTCTAATGACTTCTTCATCTTTAAGAAAATTTTTGTTCTCTTATATTCTTCATGAAACCATTGTTGATTCTTTAGATTTTCACCTTTGGAAATATTGAGAGGAACTATAATTAGAGATTTTATAACACTCACACTTGAATTTTATTTTGCCTCTATAAAAAGCTCTTAGATGAATTTATCAAATTTATGCATGCTTTGGGTAATTTAGATGTTTTTATTTTCTAAACTTATGCTTAATTTTTTCTAAATTTATGCATAAATTAATTTTTAAAAAGCACAATA
>MNCI01031313.1:0-28501 GCA_015680685.1 Gnetum montanum
CTTGTTCATATTTCTTAGTCCATTTGAAAGTTGCATCTTTTTTTGGAAGTTTCACTAATAGTCTAGCAATTTTAGAGAAATTCTCAATGAAGCACTTATAGTAACTAGTGTGGCCAAGGAATGACCTCACATATTTCATAGTTTGAGGTTTCTTAGTGATCCCTTAGATTACCCTTACTTTTTCTGGGTCCACCTCAATCCCTTTTCTTGAAATTTGGTATCACAAGATAATACCCTTTTGGATCATTAAGTGGCTTTTTTTCTAGTTGATCCATAAGTTTATCTCTACATAGCACTTTAGCACTTACTCTAGATAATCCAAGGCATGTTCAAACTTGGTATCATAGGTGGAAATGTTATCCATGAAAACTTCCATACCACTATCAATTTGCTGCTGAAAAATACTAAGTAGCAAGCATTGGAAAGTTACAAGGGCATACAATTATCAAATGACATTTCCTTATATACAAAAGTTCCCCAGGAACTTATGAAAGTCATCTTGGCCTTATCTTTTGGTGCTATTTGAATTTGGTTATAACCATTATAACCATCCAAAAAATTGTAGTAGGTGTGCCTTGTAATTGTATCTAGCACCTGGTCCACAAATGGCAACTGGAAATGATCTTTGAATGTTGCCATATTCAATAGCTTAAAGTTTATACAAACTCTTCATTTTCCTTCTTTCTTTGGTAAAATAATGAGTGGGATTATCCACTCACTGTTTGGTACAAGATAGATGAATCTTTCCTTAAGAAGTTATTTCACTTCATCTTTAATAACTTTCTTAAGCTTTAAATTCAATCTTCTTTGCAACTACCTCATTGGTTTGATGGAGAAGTTTGTATAGATTTTATTTTGGCTTATCCAAGGATCTATTCCTATTAACACATGATATGATCATGCAAAGGTGGTTGGTCATTTTCTTACTATTTGCAATAGGCTCTTTTTCTATTATTAGGTAAGATTGGTATTGATAATTACTAGCTTGCCATTATCAAGAAAAACATATTCCAAGGTTGTCGATAAAGTCGTAATTTTAAGGGGCTCCTACTTAAAATGATCTAGAATATCTAAATTTTCCCAATTCATTTTTATGTTTTTTGTGGAAGAGTTATGAATTTTCTCCATTCCATCCATGTTGTCTATACATGCACTTATGAGGAGCTCCATTGGTTCCATGCATATTGTTGATTCAAAGTTGTTTTCTGATGTTAACCACTAGGTACCTTCCTATTTTGTGGCTACCACATATAGGGACCATTGAATATTCAATGTCTTAACATAATTATTGCATGTTATGATGGATGTACTCTTCATAGTCCATATCTTTTGCATGCAATGATATCTTGTGTCACTGTATGTGATGCATGGAACCTGCTTCGTCTTGAGCTTTTCAAATTAATTTTCCCTAAATATTTTCAAGAAAAGATATCTAATTCTCATCTTGGCATCAATTTTACTAATCCAAGAACTTTCCATGATAATAGGAAAGTCCCCCTTATAATTATCCATGTGGATCATAAGGAAATTTTCCAAATATGATCAAACATAGATGTTGGTTATAATGTCCTCCACTAATCCTCAAAGAATGGTGATAGACTGCTGATCTGCAAGCTCTAATATGATACTACATTTATTGAGTAGAGATAAGTTCTAGGTCTTATACATCTCTTAAGAGATTAAGTCCATCCTAAACTTGAATCTAGTAGGGTTTTGCATGGATTATTTCCTACAATTTGTAGATAGATTAAGGTACTCCTTGGATCAAATTTTCTCCTAGGAAAGTGATATATCTTGATCCATTCTATTACTACATGAGTTAAAATGATAGTATAAACACTTGAGATGCTTTAGTTTGAAGATGGATCAAGGATAATTTCAAAAGTAGATGATGTAGGGTTAGCAACTATAGATGTTTCTAAGAATTTTTATGGACTATTTGATCTGAAGAAAGTCCTCTTCCTATGCTTGTAATCAATATCACTCATATGGTTATTCAACTATAAGTTCAGTATTTTCATTACATTTCATTGTTGTAGTTATAGTGGAATATCCCCTTGCATAGGTGGTGTAGGTGATAATAAACTGGTATTAGAAGATGTAGGAGGAGTTAGTGGATACATAGGAGGATAAGTGGAGAAAGACTTAGTTTGCTAACTAGGAATTCTATGATATTCCAGAGGGTAGTAGTGATGAGAGAAAGGAATGTGGCTTGTAGATCCATGAGGGGATACATATTGCTAGACATAATATCCATAGGGATCTCACTATTGATAAGAATATTTCTACTATGGTGGTGATGTTCCTCATGACTGTGGGTTTTGCAATTGATGATATTGCTCTTGAGGTTAAGGTGGCAATCTACTTGGGTAATACTATGTTGGATGGAACTACTACCTATAATTGCCATATGAATAAGAAAATCTCTTCAATGATTTCTTTCTTGCCAATTTTGGATTCAATGTATACACACCAAATTCTTGTAGATGTGACACTATCAAACAACATCCCTTGGGTTCTTCATACTAATAAATATCATATTCTTCAGCATGGATCTTTCCTTCTCCTTCTATCTTTATCTCTACTTCTCTACTCTGTCTTCTCCTCCATAATTTTGAGAGCAGTTTCGAATTTCTCATCTAAAAAGTCAAATTTTATCCATTTTAGTCAATATTTTAGTAAAATATTTTTGAATCAGCAAGGTTTTTCTTTACACCACTTTATCGAGAGGTGTTTCCTCATCTAAATCATAGAAATGTACCTCCCTTTTGGGAATGGAGGGGTCCCTATTATATTCCTCTACGCTTTCTTTCTTTTTCAACTCTCCTTATTTCTTTACCACCTAATCAATCAGCCTTTAAATTTGATGATCTTTCATTTTAGAAAGTATTCCTTGGGCATAGATCCCAAGAGTTTATCTAGTTTTATTTTGGTGCCCATCTATAATGTGTTGAAGCTACTCCCTTTGAGAAAATCCATGGTGTGGGCATTAGTGTAAGAAGGAGGAGTACCTACCCAAGGCAACATTCAAATATTTATAATTACATTGCTTCCTTAAATTGAACACTCTAGAGTACATTTGGTACTTATCATTAAATAGCTACAACACTGTACTCCATCTATGAATTTATTCTAACTCCAATGATCAATGCCAACTTTCAGCTTCTTTGATGAGTATCATTGATAACAATTTGAGCCTTTTCCATTCATTCTCAATGTTTTGTAAGACACACACATCATGAAAGGCCTATAGATGATGCTAAGGATCAACATTATATTTTCCTTTAAATTTAGAAATATTGTTCATATCAAGCTATTTAATTCTACTATCCCTTTTACGCCTGGTAGGAATTTGAATTACTTCTAAAATACTAAGCATATTTTTCATAGCCAGAAATGGTTCATAATAGCCATTGTTTTCATGATGGTTCATATCATGGTTATGTATTCTATGATGGGACCTATTGTGCCTCCATTCTCGATGATGCTCCTATTCCTCTTGTGGTTACGTATGTTGTCAATTCCTATCATCACGAAAAAGCTTCCAATCATCTCCATCTTGATTCCAATCACTTATCATTCTATCTCAACCATAGCTCCTCTTGTTAGAGTTTGATAATGAGGAGGATGATGGAGGTGGAGGACTAGGATAATGGTATCTACTAGTCCTTCTCTTATGATCCTTGTCTTATTTTTTTCTCCTTTTTCTTAGATGAACAACTAGGATCTGCTTACATTGATGTTCTTTGGACTATGGACTCTATCCTTCCATTTCCTTGGTTGTTCTCCAAGGCTAATTGCAATCATTAGTGAAGTGTGACATGCTTAACGAAAGGATGAGAATATGTATACTGAGATAGCCTTGAGAAGAAATCATGGTCCTCATTTTGTAATTGTAAAAAAAATAGTGTCAATATCCTCTTGCCCTTAAAGGCCTTATGACATGCTTCCATGCGTTGATCTTTTCTAATATGGGCTTTTGAGGGTTGATAGCCTCTGGAGGTATGATCTATTACCTCATACTTTGGGCTTGATGATTCAATTCCTAGCTTATTGGCCACGACAATGGTAGAAATAGATTGATTAGGAGGTAATATAATATTACCCTCCATATTCCTCTAGCATAACTTTTTATCTTGATGAAGACTAAAGGTGAAATCCAAATAGTAGGTATTTAGATGTGCATAAACTACTTTTAGCTACTAAGGTTTCTTGTTGATAATCCATTTAGTCTTATTATGCTATTGATTGAAGTCATCAACATGGGATGGTAATTCATTCCTACAAGAAGAAGCAATTTTAGTGATGTGCATAAAGAATACCTTGATATAATTTTATTAGTATTATTTTCTATGAAAGATGACTCATTATATTTTCCTTACAATGATTTTATATTGATTCACTATTTAACAATATTTAGTGTACTTAGCTAAACTAAGTTTCTAACAGTGACACCAATGATAATCAGCAAGTAGATCCTATGCCCAATCATATGAATCATAAGCATTTACACATGATTTGGTCAAATTCCAAGGAATTATTTACCTAAGTGGCCAATATTCCTACATAGTGAATTATGTGTTGTAAGTTGTTGTCTTTCTAATCTACACTTGTATTACTTTGTGCATAAGATTAAGTGTGCTTGAGGAATAGGATATTTATTTTTTATATTTTTACTATTTTTCTCCTACTTGCTAAATGATTATATGAATTAACATTTAATACTTAAATCAACTAGCTAATTAATTACTTCATCAACTAACTATTCTAAAGTAGAGTATCTATTCCCACTTGCCATATACATTCTAAACCTATATAAACATTGTTGGGTTACCAAGTGTATATGATTGGGTGCATAAATTATCTACCATTGGGATTACCAAGCATTAATATATCATGATCGAAGTGGACATACCTACATTTCTTATGAACAATAACATTAGTTACTGAAGAACAAGAATGTAAGTTGCATGTAAAATAAATTATTGAAAAGTTGAATTATGCTAGTCTAAGTGCTATAATGGATAGAGAGAATCTCAATTTTATTGTCATATATGCAAATGTGTCCAAGTATATGTGCATTTAGATAAAATATTGTACAATCTCTTAAATCCACACCGCTAGTACTTAGAAGAAAAATATTCTAACTTTTGTGGAAAAAAACTATAGGAATTTGGCTAAGGCTACAACCAAACGTGCCATGAATGTGAAGAGTATGTGCATTTATATAGGCAACACCTACATCAATGTCGACATACATGCATCAACATATCATAGGATGCATTGATAGACATGCTTCGATGGGGTTGCATCAATGGGTGATGAGTCATAACTAAACAAGTTGTGATGACAGACACACCTCAAAGTAACCCCATTGATGTATCCCTGTTGATGCATGATTAGATGCGTTGACATAGATGTAATGACACTAACACAAGTAGGGCCTATATATATGCACTCATCACCCACATTTATGACACTTAGAATTCATAGTGTAGTGAAGTTCTTATAGTTTCTATTCTCCAAAGTTAAAGTATTTTCCCTCTAAGGACCCACAGTAAGAATTAAGAGATTGTAGAGGGCTTTATTCAAATGCCTATGTACTCAATCACATTGACATGAATGACAATATAGTCAAGATTTTCTACATTCATTATAGCACTTAGATTAGTTTCCTATTTATGTTTAACGCTTTACTCTTAAAGTAATTCCTTAAATAATTAATATAATTAATCATAAAAATGTATGTATGATCGCTTCAAGCATAATATATTACACTTGGTAATCCTAGTAGTGGATATTTGGCATGCTTAGTAATAGCCAATTGGTAATCCAATAGCATTAATATGATTTTGGGATGTGTATGACATGTGGAAATAGTTACTTTTCATTAGGATAATTAGTTACTAGATTAGCTAAGTAGTTAGATAATTAATTATTAAATCTCCATTCACTCATCTTGGCACTAGGATAATATATATATATATATACTTATAAAAATAGACATAATGTACCTTAACTCACATTTAACCATACATACTGATAACACAAGTGTAAATTAGGAAGACAATGATAATACAACTCCATGATTCACTATTTAGGACTATAAGCAACTTAGGAAACTAAGTCTATAGAATTTGACCAAATTGCTAGTGAATGCTTGTTATTCGTATGGTTGGGAGTAGGGGATACCTACCAGTCATCATTGATGATAGTACTTGGGATTTATTTTAGCTAAGTGAGATAATTAGTAATAGACTATGAATTTATGTAAAGGCATTGTAAACATAAAATAAAAATGACTTATTATTAATTCAATAAGAAAAGTACTTGAAAAATTGAACAATTAAAGGCATACTATTTTTATATATAACTAACATGGCTTCTTCTCAAAAAAATTAATCTCCACCAAACATAGGAGAATCCAACCAATGACAGGGGACACCAAAGAATCCTCAACAACTTAGAGTTATCTATGTCCATCCAAATTCTTATAATCTAGATTCTACTTTCATCCTTCATTAAGATGAACAAATGCACTAGAGGAACATGGAAGGAAACATTATGTTGCCTCTTGATCAATCCATTCCTACCATGTTAATGATCAATCTAATCAAATTTGACTTCTTAACACTCAACATAGAATATGAGATCTTAAACCACACCTACAGGGACTATCATCCTATAGATGCCTAGCATAAGAAAGATCGACACATTGAAGCATGCTATGAGGCCTCTAAGGGAAAAAGGGTCTCAGCATCATTATTCTTACTATAACATAAAGAGTATGAAGATTTCTTTTCTGGCCAATCCCAATATATAGATTCTCCTCCTTTCTTTGAGGATGACATCCTTCACAAACAATTACAGGCAACCTTGAAAAACTTTGGTGATGGAAAGACATTGTCTCGAGACAATGGACCCTTAAAGGATAGAAATCCTAGTCATTCATCTAAAGGTAAGGAGAATGATGAGTAGAAAAAAGATAAATATAAGGATTAGTGTAGGGACCAAAGGAGAAGTACTAGCAAGAACAGTTCACCTAGTTTTTCTTCTTTACCCTCATCATTCACTTTGTCATCCAACTCTAATAAAAGGGGCTGGGGCCAAGACAAAACAAAGAATAGTTATGACTAGGATGAAGATGAATGGTTTGATAGAGATGAATGGAAATGTTGTCGAGATGACCAAGACCAAAGGTAGAGACAACCACAAGAGGGAGAAGAACACCATTAGGAGCGAAGGCATAGCAAGGTTCATTATAGGTGTCATAGCCATGAGAGGGGCCACCATGAATGAAATGACTATGATGAGCCTCTATTAGCTACTAGAAATATTATTAATATTTTAGAGATAGTGAGAATTCTCACAAGACATAAAAGAGATAGAAAGATTAAGAGGCTAGATATGAATAATATTCCCATGTCTGAAGGGGGATATCATGCAAATCCAAAACATCATCTACAAGCATTTCATGATGCATGTGCCTTGTAGAACATAGAAAATGAATGGAAAAAGCTTAAATTGTTCACAAGGACATTCATCAAAGAAGCAAAATGCTGGTAATGATTCTTGGAACTAGAATCTATTTTTCAATGAAGTACCATATTAGAGCTATTTAATGACAAATACTAAATGTACTCCAAAGTGTCTAACATGCAGAGGCAGATCCAAGGATGAAAATAGTGAAATTTTGAGTCCTTGAATGTGGCCTTGGGTACCCAAGCCATGAATACTCTCAAAGGGAACAACTTTGCCACATCATAGATGGACTCCTAAATAAGACAAGGGAAATCCTTGGGGTTTATACCTAAGGAAGACTTTCTAAAATGTAGGTTTATCATATTCAAAGGTTAATAGAGTAGGTGGCCAAAGAAGAAGGGGAGATAAAGAAACATGAAAGTACAAAGAAGTATAATATAAATCCCTCCATTCACAAAAGGAAGGTGTGTTTCTATGATTTAGAGGAGGAAACACCTCTTGAGTAAGTGGTGCAGAGGACGAGTTTGTCAATACAAAAATATTTCACTAGGATAACAACTAAGATTGATAAAATATGAGACTCCTTGGATGAGAAGTTTTAAATATCTCTTAAAATTATAGAATAAAAAGTGAAGCAAGGGAGTAGTGATCAAGATAGAAGAAGAAAGAAGGATGTAAAAAAAGCTTACTATCAGCAAAAGGGTAAGGATGGAACGATTAAAGATGTTGTAGATTTTGAAATAGATGATGAAAAATGTTGTATCTATCAATATGAACATCCTAAGGGATGTTGTCCAATGCTTTCACATCTACAAGAGTCTGGGGTATGTGCATTAAATCCTAAATTTGCAAAATGGAAAACACCGAGGAAATTGCCTTACCTACAAGGAAACTATAGGTAGTCATTACACAAATCAATGTATTATCTAAGTGGAGTACCTCCTCAACCTTAAAAGTAATACTAGCAATGGAAACACCCGCAGTCATGGGGGATGCCACCACCATGATAGTAGTATCCTTACAGGTAGCTGGAAAACATTATTTGGAACATGGTTCATGAGGTAGGAATTGTCTACAAGGAGTCCTTGCAGGAGGACATGGATGAGTTTGAAGCACAGTTTGAGCATGATAACTTGTTTTACACCTCGTTCTAGCTAGCTACATCTAATTTTCTACCTTCACTCTCTCACCAATCTATCCTCTGGGAGATAGTTGCCAATCATGTATCATCACCCAGGTCCACACCTATTGTGGTGATCCATCAAACTTAGCAAAAATGCCAGGATAACGTACTTTCATTCAGCCTTCTTTTCAACTTTCCTTTAGTCATACCATCTTAGCCTATGCAGCTCTTGCCACCTATTCAGCCTATGCAGCCTATTTAGCCTATGTAGTTTGTGTGGCTTGGTTAGCCTATTCAAGTTATCTAGTCTTCCATTATAGTAATCATTATAGCTATGCAACCCTACATGCACACCATGCATGTTCCTCCCCTACCATTTATGGTTTAGACATCATTCATCCTATCGCTTGTATCTTAGATTTATATGTATTAGGCATCATTTGTCCTACCACTTACTGTGGCACCACCCTTCACTATGGAATAGCCCAGAAACACGTGGTGGGGAATAGGTGCCGTATTTGTAGCATAGACCATACAACAACATGCATCATGTGTGGTCACATAGCTCAGAGTTAAGTTGTTGACCACCCAAACAACACAATGGGCATCACAACCCATGCAACCCACCACAACCCAACATGTTTAGATCAAGTGTTCTAGCTAATCCAAAGCCTAATTGAAGAGGTTAAGTAGCTTAAGACCACCTCCTCTGAAATTTTTCATGTGATGGGATTTTTACTAGGATGGTCCAATCAGTCCTATGGTCCCACCATTGGCAGTGCCCACTTGGGTTTTGCTACCCTAGTTCACTAAATATAATGGTGAAGGGAATCCTAACACCCATCTAGTGATCTTCCAATGAGAATGCCTCCTACTCCAAGTATGGCCAAATGCCATTATTTGCATGTTCATCATGTCCCTAACTGACAAGGCACTAGATTGGTATCATATGCTCCCCATGGCCTCCATCACTTCTTTGGAGGAATTGCTTACCCAATTCGTCACTTACATCAAGTATAACTTGAAGCCTAAGGTGACCCTAGACCAGCTGATGCAAGTCAAGCAGGGTCACTTAGAGCCCATTCAAAAATTCATCCAATAGTGGAGTGCATCACTTAACAAGATCTATGAGCCTATTGTGGAAACTCACCTACTGACCACCTTCAAAGGTGTAGTGAATGACTTCATCAAGTTGAAACTGTATTACCTTGCCCTGTAATCCCTATGCCATGCATTTTCTTAGACCAAGAGAATTTAGTATGTGGCAGATGCTAGCAAGGATTTGACCTATGTGGCCTATAAAGACTTGCACATGAAGAAAGAAAAAGACAAGGACAAAGGCAAATAAACAACCACAACCATCGTAATGGTGGCCAACAAGACTAAGCTAGCCAATGCTAAACTAATGGACAAGCCAAATAAGGCCTCAACCAACAACAAAGTGGTTGACCCTACCACAACAACAAATAGCTAGTCTACATCATTGGTGGCCATGGCACTAGCTACCACAAGGCCTAACTTCAAGTGCAAGGATTGCTTGAAGTATACACCATTGCTTATTAAGTGGTCAGAGTTGTTAGACCAACTACTTCATGTTGGATGCATCTAGTACAAGAAAATATCTAAGGATTCTCACAAGAGACATGATTGATATTACAAGCTTCTCAAAAATCCTTTAGCTATGTTGCCTAATGAGCCTCCGATCCCTAAGCATTTTAGATTGGACCAATTTTTCTAGTATCACTAATTACAAGGCCACAATTTAGACTTTTGCATGGCTTTGCAGGATGACATACAACACATGATTGACAAGGGTGAGTTGGTCCTTGATGCTACTAACCTAGTTTGCCCCCAAAATTAGTTAATGGGGGTTTACAAGGACCCTCTCAATGTAAGTGATGCATGGTACATCACCAATGCTATCAGTGTCAATGATGATTCAAAGATAGTGTATGAACCAGTTATGGTTCATGCATCCTCTAATGATGCTAGGGCCTCCTTGTCCTGAATTAGTTCAATGACCTCCTTTATTATCAGAGCATCACCCTGGGCACCCATAACACCCTTTGTGGTTAGAGCCCTGCAACATGTTCCAGCTGCAACAATTCAAACCCCCTTCGTTGTAAGGGTGCGACAACATGTGGACTCTCCACTTGTTAGGAGTCTAGTGGTGGGCAATACATGAGTCCCTACTTACCCAAGACCATATCCCATAGCTAACACTAATAGGCAATCAAGATGGCAACCTGAGAGGCCCAACGAGCACCTTGCCAATCAAATGCTTAGGTAGCACTAGGAGCAAAGAGCATTAGGCCTACCAAGCTTGTCCCTTTGTCTTCCATCCCAATGGCCCAACCAACTGAAGNGAATTTGGTTAGCAATACCAAGCTTGTTAATGATCATGTAAGGGATGACATTGGTTGCCACCCCATCATTGATGTGCACCCTGCAAATTATGCATTGTCCCATGTAAATAGTCATAAACATTGATGTGGTAATGAATTGACCCTTTTTAGGGTCCACCTTGATCACCTCATCATGAAATGCTAGAGGCATTGAACTTGATTCCTAGATGGGAGAAGGAAACATCATAGCATGGATGGATTGCTCATCCACTAAAATGTCCTCCATGATAGGAATGAAGGTCAACATGTGCACTAGCACTTCACAATGGGTGGAGGAGGTCATCACCAAGTCATACAGCCTTAGTGTTATGTTCTTCTATTTCAAAGCCTACTTGACTTATGATAATGTGATGAGGAAGCCTTTTCCGCTATCCATCACTTTGTTGTTGCTAGCCTTCATCTCCTCCATCTGACACAAGAGATGAATCTCTCAAAAAGGGGATTTGGACCTCGCTTGTATTGTTTTCTTTGGAGCCTTAGTGCTCCATTGTTGGTTGCTAGTTGTGATGGCCTCTTCAGTTGGTTGGGCCATTGGGATGGAAGACAAAGGGACAAGCTTGGTAGGCCTAATGCTCTTTGCTCCTAGTGCTACCTAAGCATTTGATTGGCAAGGTGCTCGTTGGGCCTCTCAGGTTGCCATCTTGATTGCCTATTAGTGTTAGCTATGGGATATGGTCTTGGGTAAGTAGGGACTCATGTATTGCCCACCACTAGACTCCTAACAAGTGGAGAGTCCACATGTTGTCGCACCCTTACAACGAAGGGGGTTTGAATTGTTGCAGCTGGAACATGTTGCAGGGCTCTAACCACAAAGGGTGTTATGGGTGCCCAGGGTGATGCTCTGATAATAAAGGAGGTCATTGAACTAATNCCTTCACCTTTTAGAAGATTCTTTGTAGGTAGAATTACCCTTCAACATAGCTAAAAAAGGTTAGGGTGAGTACCACATCCTATCCTCTAGGCCCTATGTGCCACCTAACCCACATTAGATTAGGAAACAACTACATGACTAAGGCATCCCCTTGGTTCAATAGGCACTAGGTCCCTACCTGCTTGTACTAATTCCTTACATTTTGCATGTTTGTGTTTTGTTTGCATTTTATGTTAACTTGGTTGTTCACATTTTTGCATTATTTACTTATTTATGCATTTATTTCCTTAGTTTGTGCATTTTCTCTAAGTTCACATTGCATTACTTTTTAGCAGTTAGTTTACAAATAAAACTTTAAAATATATAAACATCATAAAATGCAAAATTTGCAAACATACATGGCCTGCCATGGCCTTAAACTAGCATCCTATGACCCAAAAAGACCTTAAACTATTACATGGCCTACCATGGCCCTAAAACTGGCAATCAAATCTTCTTTTGCCGCATGGCCCAAAATGACCTAAAACTGTCAACATGGCCCACCATGGCCTTAAACTAGCATCGCATGGCTTGCCATGACCTAAAACTAGCAAAACCTTTTCACTACTACATGGCCTAAAATGACCTTAAACTATCATTGGGGCCCAGAATGGCCTAAACCTATCAAAACATTGTCTACACATATAGCCCAAAATGACATAAAACTAGTAATTACTATAGCCTAATCACATCAACTCATAGCAACATTTAACATAAAACATAGCAAATAAATATAAAAGTATGTTCATCATACACTCCACGTAGCAAAAATACACTACATCTCATGAGAAATAGTACATGTCATCTACATTTCATGATAAAAAATGCACAAAATCCAAAAATGCCCAATGATAGGGCTACATCAGGATTTGCTTAATTGGTGGCACTAGGTGGAGGTGGAGGCTCCTCTTCTCCTGCCCTATCGATAGGGCCTGTAGCATCAGCTAATTCCTATCAACAATAACAAAACAGAAAATTGTTAGCAAATGTATAATATATAACTAGCAGAAAAAATGCATAAAAATGAAATAAACTAACTTGAGAGGGTCCTGCATCGACCATGTCTGGAGGTATGCTATCAAGGCCCTCCTTCAAAGGATATCACCCTTTGATAGCTACATCTAGTCCTCCTGGCCAAAGTCAATACCCACAAGGGTCTTATCTTTGTCCATAGTGGCTCATGCGAGTAGCTACATAGAAAAGGTGATAGACAAAGTCTCCCTTAAAGGCATGGTAATCTCATGCTTCAGAGAACTACTAACCACTATGCGGTGAGAAAATATCTTGAAGGCCGACTCTCACCAATCACCTCAATGAACAACTCAAGGCGGCAGGCTTTAACAGACTCTTCTTTGAGTTGTTGTAGATATGTGTCTCGCTCATGCTTATAGTGCCACTTGTGGTCCTTCTACATGTGCCCCCCATTTTTACACCTTCTTCCAAGTAGCCTCATTCTTGCCCTGGATTGCTAATAGTACCTAGCATAATCAATCTCTATGGTTTGTTAGGTACTATCTCCCTATGCCCGAGTTAACAGGAAATCATATTAGGACTAGATGTTCACGATCTTCATGTTCTGGCTTGCCACTATCTCTTGAAGCTCATGCACAAGTTTCCACAAGTTCTCATTCAATTGCCTACAGGCCCATAATGCTTTCACACTAGAAAGCATGCACTTGCTAACTACCTTGTACACATGGCAAGGTAGTTGCTCCACTTCAGGATGGTATTTAGGGATGACATCCATTTTAGCCACCTAGTTCGAATTGCAATATAGCTTAGAACCTATTAGCATTGAACAAGTGAATCAACATTAGCCAAAAATTAAGTGTAAAATTGGTAAGGAAAAATGAGCAAAAACAACATCACATGCATACCAAGCTTAGGATCTACCTACTATATGCAGTCTACCATGTCATGAACAATGCCTTCCATGAAGGCAAACTTGTTCGGCGTCTCTACCCATGGCTTCATGTGGTAGGTAGGCATAGGCGGTGAACTGCTAGCAGGTGCATCTATGGTAGCATAACAACAATACTTAGCAACAATCAAGTAGGCAAAGATGCTAGAGCAAAGAGCAAAAATAGATGGTAATTTAAAGCACTTACCAAGCAAGCCCTTAGGTGTGAGTGTGGGGGATCTCCTAGCTGCACACCATCAAAGAGGCCAGAAAAATCACCTTGATCAAGGTGGAACATCCCCTCTGCATTAAATTGGTGGAAGGTATTCATGGCCTTGTGCAACTCCTCTTAGTGTGCCTCCTCTTCCTTAGCTTGAGGAGGGGCAGCCTCTGCTGTTGTCATTATCGCTACTCTAGTAGCCCTCTTGCCTAACTCATGAAGTTAGCATAATAACATTAGCATAACATAACAAGAAAAAATAAAAATTATAAATATAGAAAACTTAAAAAGTAAATTTATCTACACATGGTCCAACTTAAAACATATGTGCACAAGGTGGGTATCTTGAGGTAGATTTTCTTGACGCTCTGTCCAACTGTAGGGGTAGCCTCCTTTGCCAGGTGTGACCTCTTGATTTTTACCTTGGAAGGCCCAATCATTTCTGCAATATAATGATTGGCCTTGTTCACATCCCCAATAATGATTGGGGAACACTCACTTGCATTTTCATGGGAGTAATGTGACCGTGATCATTGCAGATGAGCTTTGGTTGTAATTGAATATGACTCATCAATCCCCTATAGGGGGTCTTGTGTGTAAGTGGTTGCAAAAAAGTGCCTAACCCAAGGCTTGGACAACTACTTGCAATCTTTCACTACCCATTATTACTATCTCAGACCACTAGGAAATCTACAAACATTCATAGATATGTTATGCAAAACATGAAGTGCACGTGAGACCTCGCCTAGAGGTTATAGAAAAGTTTAGTGATTTCTACTTCTAGTTTGACAATGAGGAAGGAGGCCTAGTTGGACCTCATGCTCTTCTCCAACACCTCCCTCATCATCTGTGTCCACTCCACCCCAAGGAGTTTTCCTTGTAAGAGAAACTTTAGAAAAGAATGGGCATAAAAAAGAGGGTAGAGCTCCTGGACCTCAAGCACATGCATGTCTCTGATCATGATGCCTTTGTGAGATCAAGTGGTTTCCAACCACTCCTCAATCTCTCCTTTGTGATCCACCTCTCTACTAGCCTTGTCAATGACCAATGGACCCTTGGAGGGGAGGCCAAAGAGGTTATCAAAGAAAGTATCACTAAGGTCCAAGACTACCCTCACTCCGTGCACATGGATGACAAAGTGGCAAGCGTTGCTGCTGAAGGAGTTAATAATGGTGACCATCTCAACCATTGAAATGATTAGGCTAAGGGCCAAGAAAAGGTCCATTAACCTAGCATGTATGAGCTAACTAGTCAATGCCTTTGAGGCCTGATGGCACAACCAATGGTATGCCCTCTTCACATCATCATATTTCATTATGAGGGTGGCCTCGTTGTAGCATGTGGTGACCATTGTCACCTCTCCTGAAGCAACTATAGCTATAACATAGGCAAAAACAATGATAGCATTATGCAAGGGTGGATTAACAAGTGCATGTAAGTAAGCTTAAAAGTCAAACAACAAGTGCTTACGCAGAATAAATGATGTGCGAAATGGAGGTGGTGGTGCAACTGGCTCCTCAAAGTTGGGCTTGCCACTATCCCACTCCTCATCAAGCCAATCATAGGTCCTACATTGCTCAAACCCCTTTAGGTACCAGGTAGGATAATTCTGTAGGTCCTTTCCCACTTGCTCAATCATGGCCTTCTGAAAGTTTGAGCTAGAGGAGAACACCTCTAGGATGATGCAGGTCAAGGCAAGAGCCCTTGGCTTGTCATGGATCCCTTGATCATCAACTTTAAATCTAGCATCAAGTAGGAGCAATCAGTAGTTAGCAAACTTAGCATGGGCCAATAGCAAGAGAACAAAAAATCATAGGAGCATTTACCCTCCAACACAGTATACAGTTCCAGGTGGGTTCTGGAGTAGGGTATGCATGAGTAGAGCCATGAAGAGGATGTTGCTCTTATTATAGCAAGAGAACTCCAGCATTCCCTAGATCCTAGATAAGGTACAAGTGCCCCTGGGGCCTCACCTTAAACCACCCGCTCAAACATCACCAGTTGTGGGCTCACTAGACATAAACCTTAGTATGTTTTAATTGGCTATGGGCAATAATGTCTCAGTGATGGTGCCCATAGCCTTTGTTGCTAAGTGTGATCACATAATCACACTATAGTGTTGTAGCAGGAATGCTAGGAACTTGGATGCCCCTGGCTGAAACCATATCACTTAATGACCCAACTTCATATATGGTGCAAGTGTGTTGAGCATAGGCTTGCTCATCTAGCAAAGGATGCCGACAAGCTCCACGATGACCAAGATTGACTTCAACAACACCTTGCAATCACACAACCAACGAACACAATGTTAGTATACAATAGATGCATTTTGGAAAAAACACATTAATTTACACTTAGCAAAATTTAGCATGACGATGCATGACTTAGCAATGAGAATATTCTAGGGCACCCTAGGGCCCTACAGGTATAGGACATCAATGTACAAATTTGATGTGCTTGGTACTCATTGGGTTAAAGCATGTTTTTGTAGCATTAGCATCCCATTTCACATGTTTGCATGTGTGGCATTACACTTTGCATGTTTTGGTAACACAACATTATCTTTTTACATGTTACAAGTTGAACATATTTTCATCAAATCTTTCAAAATTTTTCTAACTTCGAGCAACATAGTTTGGAAAATTTCAAAGCAAAATTCTAACTTTGGGCTACCATTGGGAGCATAATCTAGAAATTCAATTTTTTTCTAACTTTGCAACCACTATCTACACTCTAGTAACTATAGAGTGTAGTCACCACTGAAAAAATCTAACTAGTAACTACACTTCTAGATGGCATAGCCTCAAAAATAAAAAAATCTTGAAGGAAACATTTTAATTGCTGGCTACGCTCCTAGGGAACATAGCCCCAAAAATGATAATATTTTTGCAAAAAAATAAAATAAAATAAAATAAAAACTAATGATTCAACATTGTGACTCATGCACCTTGCAGTCTTTGTCGTCGTGCACTTAGTGCCCATTGTAGCTGCACCAAAAACATTGTTGCCACACTTACCCCTCATGACCCTTAGTGGTAAACAATAAATTAACAAGTAATTTTACCATATCCTTGCCTTATAGTAGCTATCCATAGCTATCTCCAGCTCTCATGGTTCTCCACCCTTCATAGTAATAATGCAAAATAGAATGAAAGCAAGGGGTAGGAACCCTTTGTTGCATGCTATGCTTTGTTGGTGACGGTTCTAGGGCCACAACCAAACCCTCATCCTTGTTTTGTGTAGGGGATGAAAATGACAAAAAATCAAAAAAATGGCAAGGATCCCCTACCACACTCTCGACCCCATGGGTAGTGGCTCCTAGCCATGAAGGCCAAGCTTACAATTTCTGCCTTGCCCATGCACCTAGGCAAAAACCCGATCGCAGCCATCACTCCTCCATAGCCAAAACAAAAAAAGAGGAGGAAACCCTTGCAACCATGCACTCCCCCCTTCTTCCATGAAACTACAATGGTTGTGATGGTAGTGGCCCCTACATAGTATGGGGCTACTAGCAAACTCCATTCACATCCACACCCTTCCTTACCATGTGTCCTCGTGGCCACCACTTATGCACAAAAATGTCATTGTTGTAGGGAATCTTAGCCACATTGCTATTCTATAAGTAGCATCTCTAGGGTTGTCATCGAACCTCACCAGGAATCTCATAGAGAAAATAAAAAATAATTTTTTATTTAGACCTTGCACAGACCCATGGCCTCCCCATTCATAGCTCTATAGACCACTATAGCAGTTCCAGCTGCCAAATACTCACCCTTAGAAAATCGCAACTAGAAACCCTTACCTAGTGTGCACGCCATCAAAGTCATAATGGCCCAAATGGCCATGGCAGTGGTGGCCCCTGCCATGATAGGATGCCACCAAATCCAAATCCTAAAACACACGCAAAATGCCTAAGTGTAGAAGGCAAGCAAGTAATGTAAAAACAACAAAAAGGAAGGGGTGAGCATAGTCAAGGTACCTAGTAGTTGACGATGTCCTTCATTTCTCTATGCATGCCCATGGTAGGTGCTCCAGAACTCATTCTCCCTCATCCATATTGGCTAGGCTAGGATGCCAACATCTACTTTGGTATGACATTGTTGGCGACTATGCTCTTGCAACTACACTACGCTTTGAAAAGTTCATTTTTACCTTTTGACAATGACAAATTTATCAAGGGTAAAATGCACTTATATACCTCTAGGGACCACTTGAATTTTTACCTACTTGGGACTATGCTCAATGGTACTAAGCATAGTTAGCTGTGAGTGTAGTCACTAGAGTTAGAAATTTTTTTGATTTTTTTGGTAGTCTTCAAACTTAAATTTTTTTTGAATTTTTCCTATTTCCCAGTGAGTGCCCCAAATATTTTTGCTTTCTTAACATACTAAGCCTTGTTACAACAATGCATTTAGCATGCTTGAATGTCCACTATGATGTTAAATTGACATTTCATCTATCTACTATAATGTTAAACTAGCAATCCTATGGCTTGTCAAGGCCTAAAACCAACCCATGCATCCCTTGATTTTATAATCACATTCACATACTTAGGTAAGATTTTATCGCATTTTCTTCTTTAACTGTGCATATTGCTCTTATTAAGATAGGTGTGGCTTGATCTTTTTCTAGTTATTTTTATAGGATTATTGTAGGATTTACAACATGTCTACATATGAGCATCTCCATTCCCCATTGGTCCTCACCAGGCCACATGGTGATCTTACATGATGTATCAATCCACAATATCTAGACCTTGAGCCCATAGCCTACGATGAATGCATAACATCCATGGAGGCATTACTAGATTGGCTAGACCATCTAGTTAGGGCTCTAAATCTAGAGTTAGGTGATGTCACCGAGGATCCCTTTGTTGAGGTCCCTATAGAAATGTCTAGTGGCAAGGTAAAAACATTGAAACTTAGTTCTTTGTTAGAATCTCAACATGCCCAAAATATAACAAAAGTACTCAATGATAACATCAAGATACTCGTGTGGTCTTATGAAGACATTCCAAGCTAGGATCCTTGCGTAGTGCACCACAACATAATCCTCAATCCTAGCATGAAACCAATTAAGTAGAAAGCATGCAAGGTTAAGCCTACGATGCCATTAGTAGTCCGTGATGAAATCACCAAGCTCTACAAAGCTGGCTTCATCCGGGTTGTTGACTATGCAAATTGGGTCTCCAACATCATGGTTGTACCTAAGAAAAATGGAAGTATACTAGGAACTTAACAAGGTGACCATTAAAGATAATTTTTCGTTGCCTAGTATTGATCAATTTGTTGATACTATGGTTGATCATGCCTTGCTATCCTTCATGGATAGGTTATTAGGGTACAACCAGATTCAAATCAACCTAGAGCACTAACTCAATACTACCTTCATGACCCCTTGGGGTACTTTTTGCTACACCACGATGCCCTTTGAACTCAATAAAGCAATAGCAACTTATCAACGAGCCATGATTTATATCTTTAGTGATTACCTGTTAGGTCTACTCAATGATTACATTGACAATATGGTAGTTAAATCCAAGGCATCACAAAACCATGTAGATGATTTAGATCTTATGCTCAAGCATTGTCTGAAGCATAAACTTACACTGAATCCTAAGAAATATGTCTTCGGCATCAAGATGGGCTACATGCTAGGTTTTGTAGTATCCAAAGCAAGCATACGTGTAGACCCCGATGAGGTTAATGCCATTATCAACTTAGCACCACTAGCAAACCTTAAGGAGCTACGTGGGTTGCAAGGCAGATTGCAATTCATATGCTAGTTTATCACGCGGTTGATTGACAAGTTGTAGCCAATGCAACACTTGCTCAAAAAAAGTATTCCACTTTTAGTGAAGAGCTCAATGTCAAGATGCATTTAACAACCTAAAACAGGAGCTGTTTCAACTTCCAACGGTCTACCCTCCACAAGAAGATAAATCATTCTACATCTACCTTGCCACCTTAGACATGTCCATTGCCTCTCTACTTTACCAAAAGTGAGATGATGGTATAGAGGTTCTTGTATACTACCTAAGCCATGCATTAGCTACCTATGAGGCAAAGTACAATGATGTGGAAAAGACTTGCCTTGCCTTAGTCTTTACACTTAAGAAGTGGAGGCGTTATCTTTTCTGTAGCCAAGTAAAAATTATCTGTAAGAGTAATGTACTTTGAGTCATTTCAATGAACATCTATGAGAGCAATCATATTACATGTTGGAAAGCAATAACTATGGAGTTTGACCTATATTACATTGCATAAGCATCAACCAAAGGTTAAGCAATAGTTGCATAACTTACGACCTCACTAATTGATGACCAAGAAACAATAGATCTGGAATTTCTAAATAAACATGTCACTTGCATAAGCCAAGTGCATGATAACTTCAAGGCACTCTTACACTTTGATGACACTTCAACCTCTCAAGGGGGTAGTGTAACTGCAGTCATCACATTCCCCTCCGAGGAGATCCAACCCTTCATGTATCATTGTGCATTGCCATGCACTAACAATGTGGTAGAGTATGAGGGTCTCCTTCAAGGTATCTTAGCAGCCTACAACCTAGGTATACAAGACCTAGTGATTAGAGGTGACTCACAAGTAGTCATCAACCAAGTCACAAAGGTTTATGCTTGCAAAGCCCAACACTTGAAGCCTTATTGTGACTTGGAAAAGCACTTGCTTAAGCAATTTGCAATTGCTAATGTTCAGCATATACCCTATAATGAAAATGCCATTGCCAATGCATTAGCCATGCTAGCCTTAAGCATTGCACTTGAAATGTTCTATGCATTGCCCACCATGATGGTAGATTGCACTATGCCAATCACACAAACAATTGACATTGCATCTATAGCCATAGTAAGTACAACCCATGCAGTAAAGTGGTATGATGATATCAAGTTGTACCTTCTATAGGGTGAACCTTCGCAACATCTAACACCTACCCAAAAGGATGTAGTGTAGAAGAAATCATGATAGTACGTCATTGTAGGTGATAGCACCTTATGCTGTCGATCCTATGATGGCATACTATTAAAATGTGTTAGTGATAGTGAAGCATAGACGATCGTTGAACAAGTCCACAAGGGACTCTACAGAGGCTACATAGCACCCAAGGAAATGGTAGCAAAGATTAGATACTTAGGCTAATATTGGCCTTACATGGATCATGATTGCATCTCCAAGGTCAAGATGTGTGACACGTGTCAATGAAATGGTAACCTCATGCATGTTCCACCTACTAAGCTTCATATAACTCAGATCACGTGGCTATTCCAATGTTGGGGGTTGGACATCATGGGACCAATAATGCCTACGTCCTCTATAGGGAATAGCTTCATTATAACCACCACTAAGTATTTTACAAAGTGGGTTGAGGCTATTTCCCTTAGGAAGACTACATTGTAGCAGGTCTACAAATTCATACTTGATAACATAGTGTCCCATCTTGGTTTACCCATGACCATAGTCATAGACAATGGGCCATAGTTTAATAGTGTCAAGACTAATGCCTTTTATAAGTGCTTCAGAATCAAACATTTCTTTTTGTCATCCTACTACCCATAGGTGAATGGCCAAGTAGAGGCCATAAACAAGGTCATTGTCAATCTTGTAAAGAAGATGCTTCATAGCAATAAATGATGATGGCATGAGTAATTGATCTACGCACTTTGGGCCTATCTCATGACATAAAGAATTCTAATAGGTAAGATGCCATATAGTTTGGTTTATGGGTCTAAATCCATCTTGCTTCTTGAATTGTAGGTTTCATTGGTCTGTATAATCCTCTCAAGCTTCATCGATGAGGCTCAAAATGAGTGGTCAAGAACCATAGACCTTGACTCAATAGAGGAGGAACACATGAAAATGCTTGGTAAAATTGAGCAGTACCAACAAACATAACAGTAGAAGCACCATTACAATCAACATCAATGCTAGATCACGGAGGAGGACATAGTTTCCAAGGCTGTTCTCAAACCTGTGGGAAAAATTCTCAACTAACTGGGAAGGAACTTTTTTGGTCGTCAAGGCCTACGGCAATGGAGTATTCAGGCTTACTAACCATGATGGCAATGAATTTGCCAATATAATAAACCACTGATACCTGAAGCCATACTATGCCTAGTATGCAACGCTGCATCAACAACAAAGCAAGGTAAGCAAAAGTTTGCTATAACTATAAACTAGCATAGATAGCCTTCTACGACTATAAATTAGCACAGAAAATTTGTTATGACTATAAATTGGCACAGAAAATCTGTTATGACTATAAACGGACATAGAAAATTTGCTATGACTATAAACTAGCATAGACCATCCTTAGGCCATGATGCTAAAACTGGCATCCATAGCATTTGTGCACCACAACGCTAAACCTGGCATCCATAGCATTCATCTACCACAATGCTTAAACTAGCACAACTCATCCTTGCATCATGATGTTAAACTAGCATAGCTTCCACTATTTGCCATAACATTAAACTAGCACATAGTAGTTTGCTAGGACTATAAACTAGCAGATCATGGTTTGCTAGGACCTTAAATTGGGTTCACAGTCTATTAGGATCTTAAACTAACATAACATATGGTCTACTAGGACCTTAAACTAGGTTCATAGTTCAACACACATAGTTTTGTAGACAAGTGAGTGTGAATATGTTTAACTCTTCATCATTCATCCACATCTCGTGAGTGGGGTGGGGCATTGCAGTTCTAGAATGGAGTTCACATCATCAAGAGAGGCATCTAGAACCTTTGTAGCATTATCACCCCTTGGCATTTTTTTGATCTTTTGGAGTTACCCTTGGGCATTTTACTAACCTTCCAAAGCTCTTGCCATGATCCTTTGGGCCTGGGCCTGCTATGGTGTTTTACATTCTTTGTCAATGTCTCTCGGGCCACTCCTCCAAATGTCAACAAAGAGAGGCTAATGAAACACCACCAAATTTGGGCTCATAGGTCTTAACTGCAAATTTAGCTAAGTGTCAAAACTTGACAAATTTTGTTTAAGTGTTGAGACTATGCTCCCACTGCTGGGACTATGCTCTAGAGTGTAGTCAACATAGTTGACATTAATAGTCTAGATTTGCAAGATTTTTCTAAGTGTCAATAGCAGCTACAGATTCTTCTAAGTATCTTGACTACGCTCACCCTACCGGGACTATGCTCTAGAGCATAGTTATCATAGTAAACCTTGGAATGACCAATTTTGCAAATTTTCCTAAGTGTCCAGGTAGAGGCTATCAGGCTTGGTTGACATGGAAGAAAAAATTTGGTAAATTTTCTAACTCCTAAGACTATGCTTTCTAGTATGCTCCAGAGTGTAGTTAGCATAGTTCACATGAGCACATCATCTTTGCCAATTTTTTCCAAGTGTTAAGGCTATGCTCCCACCTCTAGGACTACGCTCTAGAGCATAGCTTGCACTAAGCATCATTTTCTAGCAAGATTTTCCCAACTCCTGGGGCTATGCTCTAGCACATAGTCAGCATAGTCTACTGAAACTATCTCCAAGAGCCTCTAGAACTTAGCATCGGCCTACATCTTAGCTCCAACATTCCTTCAGCAATTTCTATCTTCTTTGCACCCCTCATTTGCCCTCAAATTGTACCTACACTCAACACCACTCAAGAGAGTGGATAGTGTAGCCCTGAAGTGTAGTCTCCAAAATTGCATTATTTTGCATTATTTTTAGGTACATTGTGGTCTATTTGGCACTTGCATATGCAATCTCGATAGCATAGTCATAGTTTGGTAGTCTCATAGGGTCTATTAGAGCACACTAGCAGAACACCATCTTGCTTCAGTGGGAGTGTAGTTGGGATGAGCATAGTCCCAGCTACCCCTCTACCACGTGGCACCCAATCCATGATTCATGCTAACCCTAACCCTATAAATACCCCAGTGCTTCACATATGAGGGGTTGGAATTTTGGAATTTTAGTTGGCATTTGGAAGCAATCAATGAGCAAACTTGCATTCTGAGCACCCTTGCACCTAAGCACACTTGACTTTTTGGTGAACTATGGGATACCATAGCATCATTATACATTTCCCAACACACTATCGACCACCACAGCTTAGAGGACACCATGGTAACCAACTCGATAGGCTTATACTTCATGGAAGACATCAATTTCCATAGCCAAATACTCTAAAACTATGACTATGCTACCTACTATGCTTGTTTGTGCACTACATACCTCCTAAACTTGTCTTTCCAATTGACTATGCTCCCTTGTTTGGGCTGGTGCCTTTCTCTCTTCCTCACATTTTGTGCATTTTCATATTTTTCCCTATATTTTGGCATTTCATTCGCATTTTTCATTTTTTAAGCACATACTCATGTGTTCACACACTTGTTGTCACACCCAAAACACCCACCACACTCACACTCATGTGCACTACAGACACCGTATTAACATCTTAACACTCATTTTGTCGTAACACCTGTAAGTCCTAGTTCAATCAACAAGACTATCCTAAGCACCCCACCTTCATTCCCAACAAGCCCTCATGTAGAAGCAAAGTCAAGGTTGTATGACCACGAACCTCTCGGAGTCTTATTCTAGCCTTCAATGTTTTCGGTTGCTACAAATAGATCAACAAGTAAAATCACAATAGGATTAATAATTCAAACTAGAAATACATTCAAATTTTTTTTGACAACAAAAGCTCATATAATTTTATCTACTGAAACTCTTAAATTAATAAATAAAATTTTTTGTACAAAATTTTCTACTTGTGCTCAAATTCTAGTTTCTTTATGCCATGTAAAAATTATTTTAGAAATCCTCTTCTCATACTTTGCAACCTATCAAAATCAAACTAGAGAAGGAAGTAAAGAAAATAATCTGAAAATAATCCATTAGATGAATATGCTAGATCAATGTACACCTAGACATGCTATGACTACTACAATCATTGCTACTATTGCTTCAACCTTGTGTTGCTTAATAGAAAAATCTAAACTCCTCATCTAATGCTATGATCATATGTTAAGATAAATAATGAGAGTTAACCTAGTGGTACGGTTCTTGGCCTAGTAATCCTAGGTCATAGGTTTAATTCTACTATGAGGCACTAAGTTATAAACCTCTATAAATCTTGGGATGTACCTATGTTTTAATTATTTAGGGTTTTGACATTTCCCCCTCCCTTTACAAAGAGTGGGAAGGTTTATATAAAACTAATATAGACAACTGATGACTCAAACTAGATCTAAATTTCAGAAATCCTTGATCAACATTCTTTGTATTAAATTAATCATATTCAACCTTTTAAAATATAAATTTTATCTTTTGATATGATATTTGAAAGTGTTCTCTCTATTAGCAAGTCCTAAATTCAAATCTAGAAATACATCATTATTTCCTTTTATTTATAAAAGCCTTTAGTAGAAAGTGAAAAGTTAAGAGGGTACTTCTAAAGGAGGGAAAGGTTTGATCCTTTTCCTACCTTAGAGATGATATTTTTTAGGATTGATTATAAGGAAGAAATATTTAAAAAAGAATTTCTAAAATTATTTAGCCATTATTTTGTTATAGTTTCACCTTTCTTTGATTCCTCTCTATGACTATAATCTGAATTGACTACAAGGTCATGACATACCAAATAATAATCTAAGCATCATACAACTTTACTAGAATATAAATTCAATTTATCATAGTCCTTGGAATTAAACTTGGAACTTACAAATCACAAGCCACATAACTTAACCAAGTAATAAAGATCACATTTTTTTTCATTGTTTAATTAGCTTAACAATTATTTTGAAATTTTAGAATTATGGTATGGTCTTATACCAAATTAGTATTAGGGAGACTATTATAACTCCAAATTTCTTTTTTAAAACAATATTACCCCTAAGACATATAGTCAAATTAGAATATGTCAACACAACATTACTCACTAAAATCAAATATTTAACTTGGATCTTCTAAATTAAGAGTCTTACCAAATTGAGATTAGAGTAACCTTGACATTTTTGTGCATCCAGTTAAGTCATGACATAAAAAGAAAAAGATTTTTAATCCTTGATTTAGAAGATTAAAGAATTAAGTCTCTTCAAGAAGATAAGAGGTTTTTAGTTCAAGTCACATTTGAAAGATCATTATATTCTTATATACTTCTTCTAAATTATGTAAAGCTAAAATTAAATTTTTTTATGTTCATTAAAACCCTCTAAATTTTTTGGACTAGTTAAAATTCCTTTAAAAATTTTGTTAGTAGATAACTTAGTATAGCCCACTGGAATTGAACCTGTCACTAGGGTTTTACAAGGAAAGAGTTTATCATATTGGCTATATGTCTTGGGGTGTACTCATAGTGTCTTTTAGCTTCTTCCTTGTTAGTGGTTCAAAGATTAATTTCATTCAAAACAAAGGCTAGAGAAGTATGGAGATCATTTTAGATTTCATGCTAGCTTAACTATTATTGTTATCTCCTTCAAAACTACATAGCCCTAATTCTTTATGAACTACATCATAAGGCTATGTAGGTAGCCTAGGCTTTGGCTTTAGGCATAATAACCTCCTCTACTCTTCAAAGAAGAGGATTAAGACTAGACGCATATAGTATAGAAACATGTCCTAATTATCTTAAGATGATGGTTTTGCATGTACATACATTTGTGCTCATGGAACACACACACAAAATACATGAACACAAACATTCATTCATGTGAAGTCACTATCTTAAGGCAGCTAGGATGTAGCCTTATACTACACACATCTTTGCCTAACCCCATCTCTTAAGATCAAGTGAGGTTTCTATGCCTAAAGCCAAAACCTAGGCTATATAATAAGGACATCCAAATTCACCAATGTTAGTTCCAAGCCTAGATACAAAAAGAGGAGGGTTAGAATTAAGTTGGTAACTAGTTCTAAAACTTTACCAAATCTCATGGATGAGTTCTTTTTCAGATTTTGTAGATGATAGGACATTTTCCTAATGTGGTGTTTAGTAGTCACAAGGTTGGGTTGCTATGGAAAATGGGCAAAGACTTACCATTAAATAAAGATCTAGCTCTTCATAAAGGTGAATGGTAAAAATGAACTTATGGCATCAACTTCATTTTGTTGGGACAAGGCTAGGATGATGATTATGATGAATATGTCGTTGTAGTAGTAGGATTCATGTTTAGTTTGTTAGTTTTTAGTATTATTTGAGTGTTTTTATGGCCTAGGCAAGCAACTGTAAGTTCATTACAAGTCACAATAAATCACAGTCTGATTCTAAAGGTAGTTGTGGATTGTAGTCTCCTGTAGTCTATAGCCTGAGTCATTTTCTTATATTTTCTAGTACTAGGCTAGGACCTATGAGGTCACTACAAGTTGTAGTGAGTCATACCCAAGACTAGTAGGCAATTGCAAATAAAAATTTATCATAATCAATTATAATGATCAAATTTTAATGAGTTTCTAGTTGTTAGTTTGATTTGCAAGCCTCTACAAGTTAAAGGACATTCTAGTCTCCAAGTTGCTAGTTGAACATGATCACAACTAAGTTGTAATGGAGTCATAGTTTCATGAAAAATAGAGGCCAAAGTAATCTTATGTTTACTAGTATGATCAAGTGTGAATGTAGTCCCATCATAGGCTATTGACTATGAGGATAACTATAAGTCATAGTCACTCAAAATCAGGTTAAAATTATTTTTTAAAAGGCATGAATTTTAAAGCCTTCTAATAGTAGAGGAAGATGAATTAACATTAGGAAAAGCTATATAATGGGCCAAAGACATCAGAAAGAAGCATCAAGAGAAAACAGAGGTTTATATGAAAGAGAGATTCCAAAGAGAGATTCATTGTGCATCCATTCTTGAGAGATTGGGAAAGTGAGTGAATGATTATCATTGATGATCTACTTGCATTGCATATGGAGTGAAGGTTTGATTAAATTACTTGTCCATTCTTGGGAGTTCATTGCTTCCTTTATTCTTTATAGTTATTTTCTTGAGAAACAATAAAATTTTGCTTTTCTTCCTATTTAATTATGCATTTATTATGGTTAATCGAACTTGACTAATCTTGGATTATGAAATCCAAGGGAGCTCCTCATCAGATTGGTATTAGAGAATTAGCTTTGAAGATAATTCAATTCAAGTAGAAAATCCTCACCTCAATTGTAAGGAATTACTTCTCATATCATCAAGTTTTTTTTGAATTCTTAATTAATTATCTTTTCCATACTTAAGGTTTGACAAACTTTTTTGCTTCATAATTTGATCATTTCTTCTAAGATCTTGAAAGTAATTATATAATTGAACATCCATTTGCTTGTAATATATAGATTTTGAATAATTTGGACTTCTTACCTTGAATTCTCTTAATCGCTTACTTTTTCTCATAGAATTTTGTGAATTTCTCCTTTCAAATAAATTTCATCATAATTTCAAAGAAGAAAATGATTCAACCTTTTACTAAAAACATGGAAGATATGAGAAATGATCCC
>MNCI01031318.1:8739-19041 GCA_015680685.1 Gnetum montanum
GAAAAAAAAAATATTGAACAATGGTAGCAATATGAAGAGGAGACAAAGGCTATTATGCCTATACAATTGGTAAACAAAAATAAATTAGTATTTACTAAATTACCTACATGTACATTCTTTATCAAATTACCATATTACAAACCATATCCGGTGGATGTTCTAATTGACAGTGGTGCTGAAATTTCCTTAGCCAAAGTAGGTATTGTTCCTACTCACTGTTGGGAAGCTAAAGAAAAAATGTATGTATCATTCAACACCCAAAAACATCCAATAGATCAAAAAGCAATAATTCCTATCTTATCACCTCTAATAAGATCTTCTTTATTACTATTTATCAATTTGACATCCCATCTTATGATTTATTATTAGGAATAGATAATCTATGCCAATTAGAACCATATGAAATCTATCCTAGTTATATTAGCTTACAGTAAGGATAGTATGAAAGAAAAAATAGATATATTACTAGATTTCCTATAATAGATACACAAAAAGTAGGAACCATGCAATGGGTTGTAAATCAAGTCAAAAAACATGATGAACAAATCCAAAGTATAAAAAATAGATTATTAAATTTAGCAAATGATGATCCAACTTGTTTCTACCATAAAAAGAAGCATTCGTTCCACATAGAGTTAAAAGACAATATAAAGCTAAAATCAAGAGCTCATCATATTGGTATCTCATCTTCATTACAAAAACAATGTGAGACAGAGATTCAACAACTCTTAGGTAAAGGCTCAATACAACATAGTACAAGCATGTTTGCCTACACTGCCTTTTATGTCAATAAAAAGGCTACATTAGTGCATGGTAAAAAGGTTTGTAGTAAAATATAAACATTTGAATGATTTAATAAAATCTATCCAACATTTGATTCCTAACAAGGATGATTTATTCCAAAGACTCCTACATACCCATATTTACTCAAAAATTTGATCGAAAAAATAATTTTTGGTAGATTCAAGTTTGTCTAGAAGAACGATGAACAACATCTTTTACTGTACTAGGAGGATTATATGAATGAACAGTATTACCTTTTGGCATCAAAATGATGCCATCCATATTTCAACAATGTTTAGATCTTATTTTTCATAATTATAGGTTTATTATGGTCTATATCAATGATATCTTAATCATGAGCAAAAATCAAAAAGAACACCTTGAACATTTACAAGTCTTTTATGATCTTGTACATAAAAATGGGCTAGTGTTATCTCTAATGAATATGATTCTTACTCAACCTATAATAAACTTTCTAGGACTAGAAATCACACACGATACAATTTCCTTAGAAAACCATATTTTCAAATCCATAAAAAAATTTCTAGATGACATTAGGAAAAAAATCCATTTACAATAGTTCTTAGGTTGTGCCAATTATGTTTCAGGGTTTTACATGAACCTTGCCAAAAATAAGAAAATCTTAAATGCACAGTTAGGCAATAGTCCTCATCCTTGGTCACAAAAAAAATCAAAGAACACTATAATTCTCTTCTACAACTCCACCTACCAACAATAGGGACCTTAATCCTAGAAACAAATGCATCATATGAATTCTAGGGTGTAGCCCTCAAAGAAGATTTAGATAGAGTAATCCATATTTGCATATATGGCTTAGGCAAGTTTTCTCCCAATTAACTCAATTATCATAGCACTCATAAGGAGTTACTTGCTATTATAAAAGGTATTAAAAAATCTAGGTTATTTCTACAAGAGAAAAAATTTATTATTAGAAGTGACCTCAAGCATATTGACAAGTACCTGAATGTGAAGAACTTAAATAAAGTGGCTCACACTAGGTTAATTAGATGGGCCTTATTTCTTGCGAATTTTGAATTTCAAACACAATTTATAGATGGTAAGAATAATAAGTTAGCTAATTTATTAAATAGAGAGTTTCATCTCTCTAATACTAATTAAATATTTTTAGGTTTTTATATGTTTGTATATAGATTTACTTGTTAGTGAAGGTTGGATAATGTGATCTACGAGAAAATTCAAAGCTTGCAAATTCAATGAGGTATATATGCCAATATTAGAACAAATAGCTTGTAGAAAATCTCATGAATCTTCATGGGATGAGCTTGTTGTAATAAATCAAACCCTTTCTCCTTATTATGAAATAATGCAAAATGTGTTTACTACCTACCCTTCTGAATGTTGTTCACCTAGTGATTTTCCTCATGTCAAATTAACCTTTGATGTGGAAATTGACCTCTTAGATTTTGACACCTTGTGTCCCACTAGTACCCTATCCTGGCCTTACTACCAACTAGATGAATTCCATGTCTATAGAATAGAAATAAATCCTACTAGTTTCCTAGCCATAGATTCCACTTCGTTCTAGTCTTGGTGGTCTAAGATTGGTCATGCATCTAATCATATCCCTGCAAGATATCCAAAAAAACCTTTTCCATAGGTTAATAGAACAACATGGTGACTTTCTTTACTATGGTAATGCATAATCTAGGGGATGGCATTTCCTATACTAGAGTGCTATGTATACATTTTTTGGTATCATGTATCTCAAGGAGAATTGACTGGATGAATTTCTAGGGATATGCTTTCTACTAGGATATTTACACCTCTAATGATCATGACATCTAGGAACACTACCAGAATCATCAAACAATTCCTCTCTCTCTTAAGTTGTATCATTTGGATCAACATCTCTGCGAATACCAAGAGTATGGTGGACATAACAAGACTCTCTTCCTTGCTAGATCTAGATCTAATCATGACAACTCATGGTCTAAATCTAATGATGATGATAATTCCCTTGGTCCTAACACCACACCATCCCCATAATGCATGTATGGAAAGTGGTTTTCACTATACATAGTGCATGTCCTATAGCTAGTGTAGTTTCTATTACCACTATCTAAGATTTTGTGTTATCTCTTTGATATGTGTGTAAGTGCTCGATCAATCATCATGCACCTCAAAAGGTTGAGAAGAGCTCTCTTCTCCTATAAATATCTATGTGAAGCACCCTAAGAGGCATTTGGAGTTGAGATATTTGAAGTGAACCACATAGCTCCTTCAAAGTAGTCCAATTCCAAGCATTCCTTAGGCTTTTTTGTATGAATTCTTGTTGTGCTTACAATAAAGATTGTGATTCTTAAACTTGGTTGTACTGTTTTAATTGAGTGAGCAAGAGTGAAAAAACCAGAGTAGTGATCCAGGCAAAGATTATGAGAAAAGTGGAAATTTTGAATGCCAGATTACTCCAAACTAGGATTTGAGAATCCTAGAAATGCAGCATTGACACAAAAAATCCACAAGCATTATGGTAATAAAGTTATAGTACTTCCATGCTAGGTTCAAGAGAATGCAAGTATGGGAGATTGCTTGAAAATGTTGAAGTATGGGAATTCCAATAGTATCGAATTACCAAAATTGTAGAACTGCCAAACTTTTCGATCTATAGAAATTCAAGAACCCATAAATTATGTTTGAGGCTAGTTTTTATAGGTTTTAGGCCATAAATGTTGTTAAAAATGGCTATAATTTGGATGTAAATTAGCTTCAAATTGGCTGTCAAATTGCTATAAATTTCTGCCTCATACAGGTGAGATGGATGCCCAAATTTAGGGGGTTACCATATATAGTAAGTGCTAAACCTTCATGGTCATTCTATTTACCATAAATAGTAATGGGGGCACACTTTCTATGTTGGAAATGAATCTTCCATGTTAAGCCTTCTTTCATGCTTGTTGAAGTGGTTGATCAACATTGGAATACATGTAGTGATGAAATTTGGCTTTTGTCACTTCCACATTAGGGGCATGTAGTTTCCACACTCGAGGTGAAGCCTTCATGCTGGGGAAAAATTCCATGCTAAGGGGGGAAGGTTTTCATGCTATGCATGTAGTCTTCACACTAGGAGGGAAGGCTTCCATGTTGAGGGGAAAACCCCCATCCCTCCACATTGGGGGTAGGTGAGATTTACCTCCTATATATGTTTCTAATGTAGAAAAATGTATACCCTCCATAAAACCCATTTAGATACTAGGTGACTTTTTTCACTTGGGGAGTGAGGCTTTGACCACTTATGAAGCATTTTTCAGCTGCAAAAGTATGGAATATTTGAGATTACCCATCATGAATTAAAATCTTCACATTTACAATGAAGTTTTACCTTGGGTTTCATGGGGTGAAAGCTACATGATGAAAATTGACTATAACATGTAAATTTTTGTGGTGTTTCAAGCTCCCTTCATCAGAACTAATAGGAGAAGAGTTAGTGAAATGAGAACCCCCAAAGAAGGAATCCTCACTATCTTTTTAACCCAGCAGGAACAAGGGGTTATTGAACTATTTTTCCTTCACAGGTTTGTAACACCTCTTTCATTGTCGATTTCATTTATGTTTTGCCTCAGTCAGATGGTAATCCCAATAGTTTTGATCTTGCACAACATATTCAACATGGATTTCTTAGATGCCCAACCTCATAAGAGTTTGTTGAAGAATCATAGGAATTGATCGATTAGGCGACAACACAATGTTACCCTCCATGTCCCTCCACTACATATATTCATCTAATGTAGGATAAAGGTGAAGTTAGACACATACTCATCAGGATGAGTATATATCACTTGGAATTGTTAGGACACTAACTAATGTGATTGTTCATTCCTTTGATTGGATATCTGCTCAAATTTTGGCAAAGAATCATCCCTATGATAAGAAGAAATTTTGGATTAAACAAAAATAATAGTGTGTTTTTATAATTATTAGTAATATTTAAATGATTGCAACTTTAAGGTTCCTTCCAATGATGTTGAATAATGTTCACTAAATCCTAGATAGTGCACATAGCTAACTAAAGTCCTTAGAAACAGCACCAATTATGGGTAGTGAGTATACCCTACATCCAATCATATGAATCACTAGCATTCACTCAATAATCCAGTCAAATTCCAAAGACTTTAGGTTTCTAAGTATAGTGGTTCTAGGAGGTGAATTGAACCATTTCAGTTGTTGTTTTTCTAGTTCCACTTGTGAAGTACAAGGGTATGGTTAAGTGTAACTAAGGCATATGATTTTTATCATTTTATCTTTTATGAATTAAGTCACCTAAGAACAATAATAAAGTAGATAATGTTTAACTAATCTAATAACTAACTAATCATAACATAAGCATCTATTCCCACTTGCCATACACATCTTGAACACACCATAGCACTAATAGGTTACCAAGGATTAGGCGTTACTAGGATTGCCAAGTGTTAAGTGTATGCTCGAAGTGGTTGTACTTATGTATGCAATTTAATCAATATTACTTAATTATTTAGAAACATTAAAGTAAATTTCATCAATATTAAATTCTTAAGGAAACAATTAATCTATTCCAAGTGCTACAAAGTAATTTAGAAAAGCTCATCTTTATTGATAGTCACACTAAAGTGCTTAGGTATAATAATTCTTGAATAAAGATCGGTACACTCTTTGACTCCTACTATGTGAACTCAGAAAATATTCTAACTCTTAAATGTAAAAACTACAAGTTCTTTTTTGTAACTATGAAAAAGTTTCATAAAAATGGTAGGTAGGCACACATTTTCCTATTGATGGGTACACATCAATGGGTCAAACCCCACATTGACGAGATCACATCGATGGAATCTTGTCAACGTGGCCCAATAATGCAACTCATCAAATGGAAATGTAAGAAGTGTGAGAGTTAGTACCCTATCATAGTTAAAAATAAATTATTAAAAAATTAGTGGGTATTTATAACCAAACTAAAGATCTATGTAACATTGGATAAGTATAAAGCTCAATTGGTTACTAAAGGATTCTCTCAAATCAAGAGCATCAATTACAAAGTGACGCTCATCCCTACTACATGCATGATGAGTTTTAGATTAATCATCTTATTGTCTACTAGGTTGAAATGGAAAATTCATCAAATCAATCCAACTCAACATTTTTGTATTTTGATTTATAGAAAGGGATCTACATGGAACAACTAGAAGCATTTGTAAAAGATAAGAAGCTAGTATATAGATTATGAGATTCTATTTATGGATTAAAAAAGTGTCAAGAGTATGGTACCAAAATATTGGCTAGTTATTGATCAACTATGGATTTATTAAATCTTAGAAAGATAGTAACCTATATATATTCAATAAGGATGAAAAAATTGAAATGCTTTTAGCTTTACATGTTGATGATATATTGATAGAAATAATGAAAGTAGAGATCATAAAGAAGTTTAAGCATTAGTTAACCTTACAATTCAATATTTCTAACCTTTGCTTGGTTTGTTATTATTTGGGAAAAGAATTATGACAAAAGGTAGATGAGATAATCCTATCAGAAATGAAGTATATAAAAAATTTATTGGAAAAATACAATATGTTGGAATGCAAAGAGAAATATTATAATGACCCCTAGATTTAAAGTTAGTATTTGGTGTAATGGAACCTCTATTGATCCCCTCTCTCTTTCTTATAGATGATTTTTCTATGTTTTAGATGTTGTGAATATATCATGGAGGTTAAGAAGATGTATTGGATAAGAACTAGGAGGAGATAGGAGATGTTTATACCAAGAGCTGGCTTGTAACAAGAGATTTCCCACATATGAAGGAGATGTCTCAAGGAAGACATCTTAACTTGCAAGAGACATCTCAAGGAAGACATACCAACTCTAAAGGATATGTCTCATCTAAATTCTAGATGTTAACATAAGACATCTTGGAAAAGCCTTGAGATGACTCATATAGCTATGGAAAGATGAAAAAAGGATGGAAATAGTTAAGGATCTTTCTTTTAAACTAGGAAAAATATTTCTTGGATTATTTTCCTTAATTTCCAATAAATATTATATGTGTTTTCATGTTTTTAATATATCATATGAGATTAATATTATCATGAGAGCAAGTTATAAAAGTACATGAGTGTGTATGTAACTTGGTGAGCAATTATGTATGTATGTGTTTGGCCTTGGATCTCTTGTGTGCATTATGTGTTTAGATCTTAGTTCTACATTTGTGGAGAAATTTCATTCAATTATTCTTTGCATTGATGACAATCATAATGTGGTTGTAGTTCCTCATGCTATACAAGATCATTGAGTATTTGTGAATGGATTATGTTATTATATATTGTAGAATCACTTAATTATAATATTCTTTATATTATAGAAGATATATAATTTTCTTATTTTCTAGAAAATTAGACTATCTTTCATAATATTTCAATTTAGTGGAATTTAAAAAGCTAAATAAAATTGGAATAAATTTTCTTTAATGTTATTGATACCAAACTATTTTGGTTAATTATTTCTTGGAATTTGGTTATAGGATTTTGTCAATTTCAAATGGTGCCTAAGAATAAATAGGTTCAAGACCTAAATAGAGACATAGAAAGCATGAAATGTACCTTCTAACTTATGGTTTCTTGATTGGATAAGATCAGTGCCAAGGTACAAAGGAATATAGGTCCCAACCATATTTAGACTTAGAAAGATGATGAGCATTCATGTTTGAATATTGACAAAGAAGTTTCTTAGCATGGTGAAGGTGAAGCAAATGATGAGGATGGACATTTTAGCTATTGGAGTGTAGAAATCCATTATTTAAGGATTCCAATGGAAGGGAATCTATGTTCTCATATCATTGTTCCAAGAGCTCCATCACCAACATTGACTTCTTATCATGGCAAGCTTGATGATGAGAATGAAGTAAGGCTTACTAAAACATTTAGAAATGCTACTGATTCTTGTACATAAAACTAAATACTTTCAAAAATGTAGATGGCACTGATGCTTTTGCAAGTTGACTAAAGGTACTTAATAAGCATTTCAAGGTGGAAGAGGTACCAAATAAATTGAGGGTACTAATTGCTAAATCAAGATTAGAGGATATGACTTCTACTTAGTGGGAGAAAGCATCCAAAAATTATAAAAGATAAAATGATCAACCTAGTAGATATTAGAATCTAATTAAATATAGGTTTAGAAGAAAATTTAAATAGCCTCAACAAAGGCAAAAGATAACCATGAAGTTGAAATTCCTATGGCAATGTGATAAGGATGTCAAAGATGTTTACACCAAAATTTGTGAGCTATTCCAGTAAGATAGGGTAAATTGGAAAGAGTGTGAATAGATTTTAATTTTCCTTAGAGATGTAAAAATGACATATCAATAGGAGTTATCATTCTATGAGCCACAAACACTTAATGTTTCTTTTGATTTGGCACTCAAAGTGGAGTAGAAACTCAATGGATTTAGGAATAAGTGTAAACAAGCTTTCAATGGGAAGTAAAAGGGATCCAAATCAAAGAAGGAATCCAAGTCCAAATCTAAAGATAAGGATGAAAATAGTGACCAAAAGCTAGAAAAGGGTGATGAGAAGGGCAAAGCCAAAATGAACCAAGGTAAGAGAAGAAAGAGTCAAGGTAGCAACTCACCCAAGATTCGATGCTTCAAATGTGAAGAATGGGGATCCAAATAATGAGAATGTCCACTTCTTAAGGCAACCAACTGTAAGGATGTGCAAACCATAAAAGCAAAGGAGACATTAAGCCATGCTCTTTAAAAGGTAATGCTAATGCTCCTAGAATTAAGGAAGTTTCTAGACTAAATTATTATGCATTCATGAGAAATGTGAATAAAGGAGACCATCTTGGTAGAAAATTACTATTTTGGATTAGAGCTAGCTATTTTCTTAGTAGGGAATTGATTAATATTCATATTTTGATTGATGGAGGAGCCAAAAAAATGTTATGCTATTTGAGGTAGTTTCTAAATTAGGTTTGGCAACTAATCATCATCCTAGATCCTACAAAGTACATTTTTTGTTAAGAGATTTTTCTTAAGAGGTAAGAGAGAAATATGCTTTGAAATTTAAATTTGGAAATTTTCATCATGTTGTAAAATGTTATGTGTTTCCAATTGATTGTGCTAATATAATTCTTAATACATCTTTGAATTTTGCAATGGTGCTCAATTTGATGAAGCAAGAAATGTATCGAGTATAGCTAAACCGAATGGAATCCATGTATTAATTTCCATGATGGTTGAATAAGTGAGGTAGCAAAGCTCACTTAATTCTTCCTTAATTCTTCTAGGAAAGAAGGAATACATTAAAGAACATGATGAAAATATTTTTGATTTTATTGTTGTATCAACTATTTCTTTTAATCATGATGATATGTAGGTAGAACTTCCAACAAGTATGCTAGGCTTGAAGGAGTAATTTTCCAAGGTTTTCAAGAGGGAATTAGATGAATTTCCACTAATGAGAAATGTACAATGCCAAATTTATTTCATCTATAGTGCTACCATTCCAAACTAGAGAGCATATAAGATGGTACCAAATTAATAGGAAAAATTTCAAAGGTAAATAAACGAGTTACTTGTAAGTGGCTTTGTGAGAAAATCCATTTCACCTTATGTAGTTCGAACAATGCTTTTGCTAAAGAAGAATAGTACTGAACAAAAGATGTGTATTAATTCTAGAATAGTAAACAAGATAATAATGAGGTACATGTTTTCTATTCCAAGGATGGATGATATCCTTGATGTCCTTACTAATGCAAAGGTTTATAGAAAAGTTGATTTGAAGAGTGGTTACCATCAAATTTAGATCATACATGATGATGAATGAAAGAAAACATCAAAAATATCAAATGAATTGTTTGAGTGGTTGATTATGCCACATAGGCTTATGAACACACTTACTAGATTCATGAAGTTACTATATGATGTACTCAAATAATTAATTGGTAAGTGTTGTATTGTATTCTTTGACGTGTTTTGGTATATAGATCAAATAAGAAGTACTTGGATTACTTGAGAAGAGTATGTCTTAAATTAGAGGAGGCACATTTGGTGATGAATGTGAAGAAAATCCATTTCTTCAAGAGGGAAATTGCATACTTGGAACATGTGATTTGTAAAAATTAAATTCAAATGAAAGCTACCAAGATGAGGGCTATTACAGATTTTTCAACTCCTAAGAATGTTGCATAGGTAATATCATTTCTTAGTTTAGTAGGTTTTTATTAGAGGATCATTAAAAATTTCAGTGGTATTTCTTGATCTATGTTTTCTTTGCTAAAAAGGAATAAAATTTCAAGTGGGGTGATGAAAACCAAATAAGTTTTAAGTTGCTGATGAGTGGCGAGGTACCCCTACACTCAACCATACAAAATGAGCGTAGCACGCGTGATCCGATTGAACTCCACAGACTAAATGCCTACATGCCCCATGGAACACTTGGGGTTAATCATTCGTTGTCTTCCCAAACTTACTTGTAGTTGTCACGGTGTATGGTTAAGTAAGTC
>MNCI01031327.1:0-10736 GCA_015680685.1 Gnetum montanum
TCGCAACCTGATTTTTTGCCATTTCCTTTGCGTTGCCATTACATTTCCCCGTTTCCCGTAACTATGCAATGATATACTGAAAAGGCCTGTGGTTACCAGTAGAACAAACCACAAGAATACCATTTTGCACAGCATGGAAAGCCCCCAGGGAGATGAAATCCGTGAGAAGACGAGGAGGAGAGAAGGAAGATGCGCCCAAGGACAAACAGAATATCAATGTCTTCTGTTATGACATCCTTGGAGACCTTCAAAATGTCGTAATGTTGTAGAAGGGTTTGCACTATAATTTCAGCTACTACCATTTGAATAATGACCTGTAGGGAAAAGGCAGCTAGGATCATGGTTGGGACAGAGACAGGATAAGAAGTTCTCGTAACCTTCTTATCATTGCAATTCAGTGTGAGGCAAATAAAAGATTCAACATAGTCCATTTACCATTCTATATTTTTGTTAGAAGATTCTTAACCAAAAGCTACTTTGTTAGAAGATTCTTAACCAAAAAGGATAAAGTATAGCAGTTTTATGACAAGGAGAGTAATGATATGTACATTTAGATTTTGAGAGCGAGATCAATTATTACCAAGAGATGTCAAGGCAGCATTACTTAACATGCTAGATATCTTAGAAACAATCAAAAAAATTCTTAACAAGATGTCATAAAGCAAGAGTCACCTCAATTTTAAATACTAGCATCAAGAAATATGTCATCACAAAAAGACGTTAGCAGAACTACCCCTAAATAAGTGCAAGAAAGAAAATGTACGAACTTATATATTTTTTAAGTTTTAAGAGCCTAGAATGACTACATTTTGTTAAAGTTTTAAAATCAAGAAACTTATTTGGTAGGACATGGTCTTATTCCCATGTCTATACAACTAGAGGAAATACAACTAGAGTAATCTATGAAAAAATGTCAATTCTCTTCAAATAAAAATAAACAAAATTTAGCAATCAAAAACCTAAAATCCTTAGCCAAAAATAAAATTCTCCAATATACTCAAATCACAAACTATTGGAGCTAACCCTAGCATGATAAAAAAGATAATAAATTTAGAATTATGATGTGGTTTAACTTACCCTCTTAGTACTAGCTATTTCAAGTTCTAAAATTTAATGCTTTGAAAAGAAATCCTCAACTGCTATCCTCATTGCCTTGCTCCATAGCCTTCTATGATGCTACTTCTCACCCGATATCTGCTACATGTAAGTGAAAGTAAAAGTGAAAATAATAGTTAAGCTAATTCATTTTCTTTTTTACATTTTATCCTACAATGTGAAGTGCTATTGATTGCATTTTATAGAAAAGTGTGAGTTGCACTTTAATTCTCTTTTTGTAGTTTAAATAAAATAATGCGTCTTGCATTTTTAGGTTGCTACTCATAGTTTGATCTATATGTTGTGAGGTCTTTCAAGGAGCATCATCCTGCATTCTAGAAAGTGTGGGCTACTAAGAGTAGTAGTCAAACACAATTTTAGTCAAAATGTAGTCCAACTATTTGGAAGCCCCAAAATTCTTGAAATTTACCCCAAGTAGGAGGCATGACACCTTTCGGGAGACTTTAGTACATGAACTTATGCTACAAGTAGGATTACCTTGTAGTAACCATATCATATTTTATAAAAATCCTAACATATAACAATAAAAAATATAAGTTAACACTTGAGGCAGAATAACCTTTTGGGATACCAACACTTCTATTGTAAACTTAGTATTTAATTTTAAAAGTTATGACTAGTCATTAGATGATAGTGAGTCGTAAAAGTTTTCATGTTTGGTAAATTGAAACAACTAAGAATGTATGGAAGGCAAGATTAAAAATTACCACCCAAGGCACAAAAATCTCTCAGGATACCATCACTCATGTTGTGAACTTAGTATTTAATTGAAAAAGTTATGAATAGTTATTACATGAATGTTAAGTATGATAACTAGAAAACCTAAGAAGGACAATAAGAATCATAAAATTTTTCATGTTTCTTGTTATACAGAGTATGTAATTTTCATTTATGATTTAGTGTTATATGTTAATCTAAAAATTAAGTTGCATTGGGATTAAACCATAGCATTACTTTAGCATTTAGGATTTAGGGTATAGGGCTAGGTACAAGATGAAAATTTTTCATAATTTTGGCCTACCAAAAGGCATGAAGCATTTTAGAAGTCTAGTCTAGGTGGAGTTCTTAAGTAATTATTCTCTATCAAAAGGTTTGAATACCTTCTAGATGATCCTATACCTTTCAGAGGATGTTACTATGTACTATACCTTACTGCTACTTGATCCTCTACCTTCTATAAGCCACAAATATCCAAGAAATTATTCATAATGGGAAGGACTTAATGCTTTTGGGATGATCTTCAACCATGATCTCTAAAAATTTTTTCCCTACTAAAAGATTTAAGTGCCTTTCGGTAGGGACTACGAGAGGGTGCTAGTAGCATGTGCTCATAGTTGACCAAAGTGAAGGGGGTTTCAAAGGCTACTTACAAAGGGGAAATCACAGTGTTCTTTTTGATTTTTCTTAACTATTTGGTATCATCCTAGAGGATGTTCGGTATGGAGCAGCGAGCAGATCTAATAGTTGGATGTTGCAGTCTTGTTAGAGGAGGTGTGCTACTAGCAGGCATAGGTAGATAAGGCTGCAAAAGGAGTTATTCCATTTATTCTCATTTCTGAGCTAAGTCTTTATCTTATTCTACCATTTTAAATTGTTGTATCTCAATCATGATCTCTGTTGTGTGCTTGAAACATATAACATGTGTTTCTTTAAAATTTCTAGTAATCTACATTTCAGTCATTAATTGTTTCAAGATTTTGATTTTATAGTTTATTCATGCATGAATATCATTCTTAAAATTTCAAAGTGAACAGTTATTTCTGGCAAAGTCATCATGGACTTCCCTTTTATTTTCTCGCTAAAGTTATTTAACCATTAAATGTCGGACTTCCCTTTTATTTTCTCGCTAAAGTTATTTAACCATTAAATGTCATCTTGCTCTTGCAACTAAGACTATTTATTAGTCTCTGTACCCATATGAAAGGTGCCATAGGCAATAGTTTCTCAAAACGAGTTTTTCAAGTGTTGATGTGTCCAAAATTTATGCATCAACATGCCCTTTTTGGTGCTAGAAGGAGGGTGTGTTTCATTTCTTGTTTTTGACCCTATTTCATTTCCTATTATGTTTCTATTCCTATTTGAGTTTTGAAACTTGTCTCTATTTACTTTTTCCACTAAAATATTTGTTTTTCAATCTTTTAAATTTTTGTTGCCATGCACTTTTATTGTCTATTTCTTTTTCGAAATTGTTGTTTACTCAAAATATACTTCCCTATTCCTACTGCTTTTCTTGTGATTCCTACTAAAAACTTCTATTCCTCAGTCGTTTAAAGGTCTTGTTCCTAAAAAAAATAAATTCTCTACTTTACTTTTTATGAATTTCTAAATCCTTTATTTTCTATTTTTAGAAAAATTTCGATTTCCTAAAAATTTTTGTTTCTTGTTACTTGAGTCCTCATCACTCATTTCTAATCTTGTTTACTCTTATTAGTTTCTAAGTCAATTTGTCTTTCCAAACTCTCGTTCTTCTAGTTCCATTTGCAAATCTCTACTTTGGTGATCCTTACCTTAGCTTCAACTTTGGTGAGGTGATTTACATCATTATGCTTTTAATTTACTTTTCTGAAATTCTGCATTTCCTATTTATTTCAAATTTATATATTTAGCAATTTCGATTTTCAAAAAGAAATTTTGTATATATATATCTATGTGTATGTGTGTGTGGCATTTCAAATATTTTTCTATTTTATATAGTTTTATAGTTTTCTAGCTTTTATATTTTATAATTTTTCATTATATGAGTGAGTCCTTTCATAAATCATCCTAGCAAGATCCTTTACCCCTGTCCGTAAATGACCAACTATCCATTGCTTTGCTTTAAGAAAACAATGAGCTTCACAATTTCCAAATTTCATCCCTAAAATAATTTGAATGAGGATGGTAGCCAATCAACCCGTAGCTCCCTTGGTGAGAAATCCCTCCAATTTCACAAACTATCATGATATTCTGAAACCACTTCAAAGCATAAACTTATTCATTGATCTCACAACCCCTACTACTAATGTCTGTCAATATATACAATGTTTTGAAATCTTAGTAGGCATCTATAACATTATCCAAAATGCCATAGTGTGTAGGGTCTTTGTGATAGCTTTCAAAAGTAAAGCCACCCAATGGGTTTTGAATGCTTCCTAATGCCTCTAATTTAAAAATAAGTTCCTACTCCAATTTGTTAAGTTCACTAGTCCTACCTTAGTATCAACCAAGTTTACAAGCTTATTAAAACTACCTACAAAAAATGTTTGTCCCTATAATCTAAGATTCCTCCATCAACTTGCTTATGTGCTAAATGAGATGCATCTATAACCTAATGGTATCCTAAATTTTTACCTCTCTATCATTGACTCATTTTTTTCCTATGCCATTAAATCTTATCCTAACATAACAAAAATATAGTGAGAAATGGTTAAAGCTATTGAGTTAGGATAAATTACCTTAATGAATAATATTCGAACTTAAATTGGAATGATGAATATAAGTAATTCTATGCAATCTATTCCTTTTCCTTCATAGACTTTCCCAATGACTAATGCTATGTTTTAGGCTCCTCTCCTGGCGCCCCAGCCACCACCCCCACCACCCTTCATATCTGAGTTTCTAGGGCACACTAGTTGCATGAAGGAGATGTTGAGCATTCCTCCATGTCATCACCCTCTAAGTCATTATATGTGATGCATGGAACTTTCTTCTTCTCGATCTTTCCATAAATATTTTCTTTAGATATTTTCAAGGGAAGATCGTGGATCCCTAGGCATGCATCTATTATACTTAGCCATGCCCTTCCCATTATAATTGGGAAGCCCCCATTGTTACTATTGACTTCTATCACCAGGAAATTAGCTGGGTATGACCAACCACACATAGTGGAAACTATGTCCTCCACCAATCCTAAGGGAATGGTGATGGACTAGTCAGCTATCTCTAGTTGAATATTTCTCTTCTTGAGTTGGGGTAGGTTTCAAGCTTGATACATTTCTCGTGAGATTAAGTTGACTCCAGAACCTGAGTCAAGAAGAGCCTTATGTGGTTCGTTCCTGGTGACTTGGAGGTAGATTAAGGGACTTCCAAGGTCAGAGAATTTCTTGGGAAGGTGGCCTACCTTGATCCAGTCAGTAATGGTATGTGTTAACATAACCGTATGCATTAAACCCTGTTGTTAGTTTGAAGGGAGCTTCGAAGTCCTATTGGTTGGAGGTGCGTGCACAGACTCAACCGCTTGTGGTTGTGAGAGCTTGTCTAGGCTTTTGGTTCTAAAGAAAGATCTTCTCTTTGTACGATTGCTAGAACTAGCAACAAGTTGAAGGTTTACGGCTCTCGTAGCATTACATTGCTGCGGTTGAGTGGGAAGTTCCCCTTGCATTGTTGGAGCAGGTGGTAGTGGAACTACCAGCGTAAGAGTGTTGGATGGATTTGGAGGATGGTATGGATATGGAGCATCTCTCGGAGGATAAGGAGTCCTAAAATACTCCCAAACCTAGTAGTGACGTTGTGGAGTTGTGTGATCCATAGAGTCACTTGGAGAAACCGGTTGCTACATGTAATAACCAGAAGGATCGAATTGCCGGTAAGGGTATTATTGTTTGGGCGGTGGCATCCGACATGACTGTGGTTGTTTCCACTGTTGATGTCGCCCGATAGGTTGTGGTGGAGTTCCACTTAGATAATATGTTAACAGCTGGTGGAACTGCCTTGGGTTACCTTGAGGATAAGGTAACCTTTGGGGTGCTTGTCATCTATTAAGTCTTGGGTTAGGTGCATGCACCCGAGACTCTTGTAGATGTGAGATGATTGGACAACATTCCTTAGGATGGTCATATTGGCAGATCTCACATCCACCATCATTTTTTATCTAAGTCCATAACCTCATCAGAGATAGTTATTTTCTCCTTACCCTTGTCACGTGCATGGACCGAATCTCTCCGCTTTTTCTTATCATGGTTACTACTTTGTTTCTCCTTAGACTCCTCTATGATTTTCAGGACAATTTCAAGTCTAGAGTCTAAGGAATCCCACAATTGATCCACCTTAGCCAACACTTCAGCTGTTAGCTTTTTAAGCTGCAAGGTTTTTCTATTCACCAACTCTTTGAGTGGTGACTCATCCTCTTCATTGCAAAATCTTACTTCCTTCTTTCGAAGGGAAGGATCATGGTTATATTCTTCTGTGCTTTCTCTTTTCTGTAGCTCCCCTTCTTCTTTGGCTACTTGCTTCAACAATCGATGAATTTCATGGGATCTAAGTTCAGATAATCTTCCTTGGGCATAAGTCCCAAGGGTTCTCCTAGTCTCATGTCTTAGCCCATTTATGAGGTGACGTAGTTGATCTCGTTGTGTGTAACCATGGCCTGGGCAACGATGTAGTAATGCATAGTATCGGCCCATGGCACATCCAAGGGTTCATGATTACCCTATTTCCATCCTTGGATCTATTTATGCAAATTAGACACTCTGGAGTATGTTTGGTATTTATCATTGAACAACTCTAACATTGTACTCCATATCCTAATGGTTTCTAGCTCTAAGGACTGGTACCAACTCTCTGGTTCCTTTATGAGTGTCCTAGGAAACAACTTTAGTTTCTGCCACTCATTCTCAATATTTTGCAAGGCACAAGCATCATGGAATGCATATAAATGATTTTGCATATCAGTGTTGTATCCCCCTTCGAAGCATGGGATATTATTCATATCTAATCTTTTGATCCGACTATCTTTCTGATACCTTGTGGGTATTCTCACTACCTCCGTAATATCTAGCATACTTCAGGTGGCAAGTAGGGCTTCATCATGGTCATCTCTTTCATGATGTCTATGATGTCTACGTTGTTCCCTACTTTCTCTTCATTCATGCCTTGATTCCCTAGACTTCCCTCATCCTCTCTCTCGACTCTCTTGTCGAGGGTTCTCATTTTGGTTATCCTTATCCTCTCTGTTATGCTCTCTATGACTATGCCCTGATGTGGAAGGAGAGGGTGAATGATGTGATGAAGGCGAAGAATAAGGAGAACCATCGCCATGACGATGTTTCTTACCTTCTCTTCTGTGACTATAGCCTCGATCATGATGACGATCATAATGCCTGTCCTTGTCATGTGTTTTTGTTTCCTCAGTGAATAGTTGGTGTTCATGGGTATCAGAACCAGGGTTATGAATCGTGGAGCATAAGTTCTAATACCCCACCTCCTCATCATCGTTAGGAGGGGAAACATCCTTCGATAGAGAACTTGTTATAAGTGGTTCACCATCTCCAATTTCACTTAGGACGTGTAAGACCCCTTTGCCCTTCAACAATGTATTGTGGCTCTCCTGCTGCAAGTCCCTTAAACATTGTGCTTCTATGGGATGGTAATACCTTGTGTCAAAATCACTGACAATGTATTCAACGTATAGATGTGTCATGCCTATCTATGCCAGAGCACAGAGAAGCATGTTGGGGACTGCACAATCTGAAGGTAACACTATGTTACCTTGCAAATCATGCCAACGCAGCTGTTTGTCTTGATGGAGGATAAAGGTAAAATCTGGTATATACTCATCGGGATGGGTATATACCAGTCGGTATTTTTGAAGAACTGGCAGTTCGCAGTTATGTGTGTTAGACTACTGATGATCTCTTGTATGATCCCTAGGTGGTGAATTTCTCTTATGAGAAGAAGATATCTTGATTTAATTCAATGTGCTATTAACTGTTATATAATTTTTTTTGTTTAATTAACCCTAAGAGTTTTTTTAAGCTCCCAACAATGTGGATAATTTCCTATGTTCTACTTAGTGCACAAACACTTAGTCCTCGGCAACGGCGCCAATGATGAGTGGCAAGGTACCCCTACACTCAACCATATGAATACGAGCGTTATAGGCACGATTTGGTCAAACTCCATAGACTAAGTGCCTACACACCTTATGGAACACTTAAGGTTAATCATTCATTATCTTCCTAGACTTACTTGTAGTTGTCACGGTTGTATGGTTAAGTAAGTCTGAGGTATGTGATTTTTATGTCTTTTATGTTTTATCTCCTATGCTAATGAGGTGAAGGGTGAAGAGACTAATTAGCTAACTTTAACTAACTAACTAAGCCTTAATTAACCTAGCATCAGCATCCCTTTCCACTTACCATTCACACCCTGAACCAATGCAACCTTGGTTACCAAATGCTATTCATTACTGGGATTCCCAAGTGTAACACATGTGCTCGAAGGGGTTGTACTGAATGCACTTAACTACGGAAGAAGGGTTGAGAGAGATTTAATTAACTAATAAAGCAATTAATAATAAGAAATAAATAATGTCCTAATTAGCCTAATCCATGCACTACAAGGTTTATCCAAGAAGTTCGTCTTTATTTTCGTACACAAACTTGTGTTCAAGTACAATATTTGCTCGAATAATGATCCGTCACTTTGGAGATCCTACTGCGGGCACATGGAAATTATTCTATCTCTGGAGAGGAAAAACTTATAGATTTTTGCTATGGTCTAGGCCTTAACTTCAAAACAAGGGAGAGCCACCTCTTATTTATAGACTTGGTGGCGCACCGCGATATCGTGTGGGATGCGATATTGTGGTGGACGCGATATCGTGTAAGCGATATCGTGGCCCATGCGATATCGCGTTCCATCAATAGTGTAGCCAAACTCCTACAATTTTCTTCCATAATCTTAAGAAATAGTTAATGAATGTTTGAAATATGGATTTGAGTCAATTCTATGACATGTTATTTAAGTGGCATTATATGTGGATACATTTCATGAATCACAATAAGATGGAGATTGATTCATATTCACTATTGATTTAGTAACTTCAACACAAACTTTAAGAGATGAAGCTTTTTAGTAACTTCAGCACAAACTTTAAGAGGCCAAGTATGTGAAGGAGTTAGTGGTCTTCGATCAATCCTTAGCAAAGGCGACAACTTACAACATCGAAAAGGACTTGTTAGATATTTGCAATGAGAACTTAGTTATGATCCAAGAGAATTATCGACTATGAATTATCAAGATCTAGAAAGAACAAATGATAAAATTCATCTAACAAAAATAGGAGTAACTTGCCAAGGTGAATATGGAATTTAGGAGGTTGGCTATAGAAAATTACAATCTCTAGATGGACGAGGTTTGTGCCTTGCATCAAAAATCATTCATTGAGATTACTGCCTAGGAAAATGAGACCCTAAAGTTTGAAAGAGTGAAAAACTACCACGGTGAGATTCACGGCGTTCATGGCCTTCGAGTGGCATTCATGACCTTCGTGATTTGCAGCGTTCATGGCCTTTGAGATTCACGATGTTCATGGCCTTCGCGGTGTTCTTACCAGAAAAAATCAAGACCTCATCATGCACCAGGTGCTTCCTATTCACGAGCGGCTGAGAACACATGGCATGCTCATCAATACCACCTGCCCATTGTGCAATCAGTGCATAGAGATGCTTCACCACTTCATGCATGATTGCCACGTGGTCAGGCTCTTATGGTGTATGGCTGGCCTCCGCCCACTCGACTAGTCGGGAAACGCATCGATGCTAGTGGCACTGTGGATCCTCTGGTGCACAAGAAACGAGTAGGTCTTTAAAGGAATGGATCTACCGCCATCTGCCATGTTGGCCTACCGATTTCATAGACTCTGGGAGGAAATTACAGTAGTCATGTGTACGCATGCTTTCCTCGAGCCACCATCTACTGAAATTCAACAGCAACTAAAGCTCTAGGACTGGGTCACACAGATGGGGTGGACTACAGTGTTGCAATGCATCGCGATCAACCCGGAGCTAGATGTCCAACCATTTTATGTGAACTACAGTGGGGAGACCACAGTGTTCCAGGGGTGCCAGATTCTGGTGACCATCGAGGCTCTGGCTGTGATGATTGGTGTGCTTGCTATGGGGGATCGAATCCCTCCAGTCGCGAGGTCCAAGGCCACGGTGGTTGATTTCTTCCACAGCCCCATTCCCTGGATGGCCAACGAACACATTCAAGGGATGGCCCTCCTACCCACGTGGCACACCACGGTGGCATTGGTGGAGTGTTGCTTCATCCAGTTGGGCTCGCACAACAAACTCAATGGGGTACACTTTATGTTCCTCCAGAGCATGTACGCTGAGACTCCAGTTAACCTCCCACACTTCCTCTGGGCATCTTTGCAATGCCGGTGCTGTGGTAGACACCCTGGGGTCATTCATGCCCTCTAGCAGGCGAGTACCCTAATCCCACTACTTTAGCCATAGCCTCAACTGGCGCAGGTGTATCAATGGAGGTAGCAGTGGCCTGGTTCCCAGGAGGGGAGCACCGTGGTCTTTGACTCGGTTACGCCCCCTAGGGACCCTCAGGATATTGAAGGCACGCAAGATGGGCTGGAACAGGTCCCGCGAAGTGATGCGTCGACTTCAAATGATGAACCCAAAGACAACACCAAAGGTAAGCTTCCTGACATTCCACCGCTTCCCCCGCAATCATACAGCCAAATGCTGCTTTGGATCGAAAACGTTATAAGAGATCACATGATAAGCATTTCCCAGATAATTGAGGAAAATGAACGGTGCTTGGCAGTAGGCCCAGGGGAGCCAGTTCAGAGACTCCAAACCTCTGAAGAAATTCAGGGCTCTAACCAAAACCCCCCGCCCCCC
>MNCI01031329.1:1438-26911 GCA_015680685.1 Gnetum montanum
TAGTTGAGGAATCGGCTGCTCATTGCTAGGCTAGAACGTGTGATAAGTACGACTTAGTTACGAGTACCCACGGGTGTGTACGGCTAGCTAAGGAATCAGCTGCTTATCACACTTAAGCTAAATAGGTGCCTCAGTACGACCACTTCGAGCACTTGCATTACGTGTGGCGATCCCAGTACGATTAGCGTTTGGTAAGCTGCAGTTGCATAGTTCAAGGTGTGTCCGGTAAGTGGGAACGGATGCTGATGCTAGTTAATTTAGACTTAGATCTTTAGTTAGAGTTAGCTTAGTTTCTCAACCCTTTCCCCTGATAGCATAGAAGATAAGCTGAAAATACCAAAAAAATCACATACCTTAGACTTGCTTAACCATACACCATGATACTTACAAGCAAGCCTGGGAAGACAACGAACGATTAATCCCAAGTGTTTCTTGTGGCGTTAAGGCATTTAGTCTGCGGAGTTCGACCGGATCACGCGTGTACGCTCGTATTCATATGGTTGAGTGTAGGGGTACCTCGCCACTCATCACTTAGATTCCTTTTAGTAGTAGTTGCAAGCTCCATAGCAAGGTATAAAGTAGATAAATAGGAGAGGGACCAATCATATACCTAATAGTTTTGGCACCATGGAGATGATAGATTGAATAGGAATGAACATGAGAAGACTACAGATTCCATAAAACCTTGATGTCTATGAAAAAACATAATTGATACTTAATTTTATTAATAAAGTCTACTTCATAATATTCCTTTTGAGGAAGTGTAGAATCAACAATATAATCAAATAACTCTCTTTGATAAAAAGCTTTAAATTTGGTTGTTTGCATGCTAGGTACAAAAGGATTTGCCCTAGTGTAAAAATATAAGATCGTCCAAATGATATTAAGAGTAATTACCATTCTTCCAAGAATCATTTTCAAAAGAGAACTTTCCCAAAGATGGTAAAGATTATGCCATTTTATTATGACATCCTTGTATTAAGAAATTTTAAATATGGTAGAAAATAATAACTCAAGAAACCTAGAAGTTTTGAGATACTCAAAACCCTTGAATTCTACCAAAATGCAAAGCAAATTAGTAGCTTATAATGTAAAACAGTGAAAAGGGAAGCTATACTATTGGAGATGATGTGAGAAGCCTAACTAGGATGCCTAGGAGAAACCATTTCACAAACTGGCTATGCTAAGAAATCTTTGCAACTACTACATAAAAGTCTAATTCAAAGATGATGTAAAAAGGCCTCTTCCCCTAAATTTATAGAGAGGATATACATATCCTATTAGCATTTGCAAGTAGAGATGACCAGAGAAAATCATAGTTAAACACAATCAACAAGTAATTAATTATTTATTAATTTTTAATTAATGATAAGTTTTCCAAATTTAATAATTTATAGGACTAATAAATAGGAGATATTATGATTCCAATATGTAGTACTCTTTGAGATGATTCCAATGGTACCAATTTCATCAAAATTTAATACATGGTTCATGAGATATTGCATTTTTTAGTAAATGTGTCATTAAAATTAAAAGTTTTCAACTTAAAAAAAAAAGCAAAAGTTATCTTTTAAATTTTTATTCATATCTCACAATTTTGTGTTCTAAGATTGAACTCGTAACATTTGAGTTGTTAAATCCAAGTTTTATTGAACTTGTAACATTTGAGTTGTTAAATCCAAGTTTTAGATCTCATTTGACTAGCCACCTAGCCAAGTTTCTAAGTTGTTAATATAGAAGGTTAAAATTCATATATAAATTTTATTTTATAATTAATTTCCTTAAAAAATTTAAAATTTTTGGAACTACCCTAGGAAAGGGTAGGATATGTGGTTGCTAACCAACCAGGATGTCTTATAGCTAGCTATGCCACTACAATTGCCTACATGGTAGACAATAGCCTTGCCCAACCATAGAAAACAATGTTTTTTTCTTTGTGGCTTTCATGGCCCTCTATAGTGTACATGATCCTCCACCATGATTTCTTCTTCACTACCATTACCACTTCTAGTGCCATAGTTGTTGCCAATGTTTTTAGGTCATCCATGACCATCGATAACACCGTTAGCACTACATCATGCTACCTTTTCTAGCCATCAATAACACCTCCAACACCATAGCATGCTACCTGTTTTGGTTACTAATAGCACTGTGGGATAGTCATGTAAGTTAATTGTAAGCCCTAGATTTTGGGTTTCTGTCATGTAACCAATATTTGTGATTTTTTCATACATAATTAAGGGTTTTTCCTCTAAGGTTTGCATCCTAGCCTTCTAGTTCATACTTGTAGATTTGGTGCATGTTATGGAATTCTTGGGATATTTTTGCCTTCATTCAAAAATCTTAAGAAGGCTTCAATATATTCCCTAGCATCCTAGCTTCATCTAGGAAAAGTTCACAAACTGTGAGGGGGTAGGAATATGCTAGCTTTCATATGCTAGCACACTCCCTGTGTTAATGTGGGGGTGTTGATGCATCCCTCTTGGTGCCCTTGTTTGACTACCTTTACCTCTTGGCCTGATCTAGTGTATCCTAGGATTCTTAGGCTATGCCAACAGACCTCCATTGACACTTGGACATTAGTGAATCCCTACTATTATGTTGTGAAAACTATAAATACCCAAGATGAGCTTCATATGCAATAAACTTGTTTCTCAGCATTTTCCTTTGACTTTTGGCATCTGGTTTCATGTTGAGGCTCTTCCTCCCTTGGGTAAGTGATCCTTGCCTATCTTATATATGTGTTTTGAGTCATCACTTTCACAAGTGCGACTAGACCTTATCAAAGTGCTACCATGGTTACTTAGCCTTGAATTGTTTAGTTGATGTGGAGTCCAATGTTTGTACTTTAAATAAAGCTTATTATTTTCCCTCATTTCTACCATTACTAACTTAAACATTAAAATGCCAAAACATTATAAAATATTAAAATCATAAAAATATCTATTCATTTTTTGTTTTTATAAGATACAATGATTCAACCTTACCCAAGGAGGTCTTGACTATACAACATGGTGTTGGATCATCAAGGTTATTATTAAGAGTCATTTTATTTGCATTTGCATGTGGTGTTGCACCTGTCCCTAAGAGGGATTGCAACAAAAGCATTGCTTCTATCCCTAGATGGGATCACAATGCATGTGTTTTTATTACTCATTTCTTATAAATATAAAATCCATAAAAAATATTAAATTATAAATATTTTCTCTATATCTTACCATGATAACATGGGTTATAACTATACCATATGTATTATAATATCTTTTATATTTCTTTAATGCAATCCACTTAACATCATCCTCAAAGCTTACAAATGGATTGCACTACAATTTGTATGATAAATTCCATTGATTCAAAACTAGTGGGACCCTTATCATTGGCACTATTATCGAGAAGGATATTGTTGAATTATCTAAAAATACTTACATATTCTTGATTTTAACTCTTATTCAAATCAAGCATGTGTTTTTGGGTTGTGTATGTAGGTTGTAAACACAAACGACATGGTAGATAATGCTAAGATCCCATCAAAGATCTCCAATAATGCACCAAAAAGATGAAGGACTTTTATCACCTTTGAGCATTCAAAGAATAAGTTCCTTCCACTAGTTGTGCTACCTTATCATCAAGATAAGTAGGAAAGGTAAAGAGATGCTCAAGGCCGGTTCTCAAGGAACCTACTTGCCTACACTAAATGATCTCATTAATACCTTGATCAATATGGGGCTAGAGGATGAATGTACTATTTACAAAGCTCATGATCTCACATTCAATGACTAAAAGACTTTGTACATGCAAGATCTTCAAGATTAAATGGTGAAAGAAGATGCTAGTTGTAGCTTTTCATTTGATCATTCAAATGTGGAGAAAAATCAAACAAATCAACATGGCTGATGTCTGGACTAAGAACTTATAAGGTAGGGATGAATAAGTTTCCAAAATCAAAATTAAATAGCCAAAAAAACCACATCAAAATTTTACATGGTTCCCCAACTTGGATATGTCAACACTTGGAGGGTAGAATCCTTGCACACCTTTGGACCTTGTTTCTCAAAAAGTGGTTTGAAGGGTACCATATCCTGTACAAGCACTAAGCTCTACATTAGAGTGTTTTGTAGTTGTGAAATCACTCAACCCTGTAAGGTCCCAACAAGCCTAGTATGTGGTTTTAAGGATCCAACAACCTTTACAAATTGAGCTCTACTCTAGAGTGTTTTGAAGCTGCACAAACACTCAATCCCACAAGATTTGGACAAGTTCACATGGCTACATTACACAATGGCTACAAGAGAGAAACAAAATCACAAGGAAAGAATGTAACTTAAATTTATAGGTCCATATACTTTGAAGCACAACTCTATAGACAATCAAGCAAATGATATGAAAAATGAAGTACACAAGTATAATAGAATAGATTACACAATGATTGCTTTTATGTTGATAATGCTTTCTCAATGCTTACTCAATATCCAAGACATTGAAGTCTTCTTACAACTTTGGAGTTTCCAAAAAAACCTTGGAATTTATGCAACGACTATATAACAACTAGTATAGACGTATCCTTCAAGATTAGGATGTCTCTATGAAATTGATTTCAATTTTGTGGAGATGTCTCCTCCAAAAATTGGAGATCTCTATGGAGACATATCTTCTGCAATGAAGACATCTCTAGAAAATAGTAGACGTCTCCTCCAATCTTGCACTTTGTCTTTTGAAACTTCATCTCATCAATTTTTCTTCTTCCCAATCCTCAAAGCATCTTCATTTGACTTGTAGCCTTCATTTTTTATCCTTGCTTGTCCAAACTCTCATCTTGCTCATGAAGTCTCAAATTTGATATCTCTTTGTAGATCTAATTTCTTGAGTTCTCATCCATGCCTAGCAAAATCATTACATTCCACAACATTCTATGTTCTCGATTTTCCTTAAGGTTTTGACATACCAAAAGGTCAATAATCTTGCCCTTTTTGGTGATGTCCAAAACTTAAGAAAATGGGTGAGTTAATAAAAAATTAACTATCAATAAATAATAAAAATATTAAGATGTATAAACTCCAATGGAAGCTAGGGTTATGACTAGGATTAAGGCTGTAAAGCTCAAGGCATAGGGTAGAGATTGCATGAACCATACAAAACCAATCTCCATAAAATAATGCAAAAAAAAAAAAAAAAAAAAAAAAAAAAAAAACACATGATATATCCATAGCATAATCTATCCTCAAAACTATCCATAATACATATGGTCACTAAAACATCCTTATCATGTACAAAAGCCACATATGTGTGAGTCCACAACAAAAACCACATATGTGTACATCATCAAACTATTCAAATCAAGCTATCCATAAACATCATCATAACTGTCCAAATCAAACTATCCATAAAAATCATCATAAATGTCCACATCAAACTATCCATGTACATAAAAAAATATTTCCCCCTTTTTACACATCATCAAAAAGAAGGAATGACCCAATGACTCTAGCCACTAACCTCTGTAGCATAATCGAAGTCCTCATTTAAAGTATCTGCAATATGAGAAGGCCTATAAGTCTCCTCCTAATCATCATCACTGCTAATACTAGTGCTAGAGACATGTTGCTCAATATCATCATCAAGAAATGGGATCTGGACAGGAACTCTCCATGGATGAAGCTTAACTTGAAATTGAGATGAAGCTTGTGGATCTTGTTGAGATGGAGTTGGTTGAGAAGATGAGGAAGCTTCCTTTCTTTGATAGGTGATGACATCATTAGGCATCCATGGGATGAATTCCTAAAGATGCTCTCCATGGCCTATTGCTCAAAAGATTTAGGAGCATCATCCTAATGTGGAAAACTAGGCCTTGGATGGATGAGATCAGAATGCTCACCCTAGATAAGAGCTGGTGGTGCATCAGGCTCCTCTAAATTGAACTCATTTCTTCAGTCATAGGCTTGGGGAGGTCTAGCTACTTTGAATGTTTGTCTGGGGTAGGAAGGTACTCCTGACTATTTAAAATGGAAGTAGTGATAATCTCCTTGAATTGCTACCCATCAGGAGGAAGAGATACATCAATTGCATCCATTCTCTTACTGAGGTAAGAGAGATTTTTGCCAATCATCTACAAGGTATGAGAAAATGATCAACATAGCTTCTTGAGGAAAGATCTCATCTATCCAATAACAAATTTAGATATTCTCAATTGAGGAGAGGCTTGGGATAGTGATGTTGATCTCTTCTTCTTTTGGGACTAAGGTGGCATGTTGCTCAATCCTACTTCATCAGCATGGGAGGAGCTCCTCTTCTTTGTATACTCACCAATGCTCCTCTTACCTTTAAGCAAAGAAATCTCTGGAATGCGTACATCTCTCTGATGAATCAATAAGTTAATGAGGTGAGGGTGCCCAAGGATTCTCTCCTTGCTGAACATGATCATCATGTCACAGTAGAGAGTATGTCCCAAGTCCAATGGCTATCCTGTAAGTAGGCAGTAGAGAAAAAAATATTTGGCTAGTAGCAAATAGTTATAGCTTTTCCCTTTTACAATGATGTTATACAAAATAATGATTAATAGAGCCAAACCATTTGGAGACATCTTATTTCTATAAATTCTCCCTCTACCAAAAGACATAGAATCCCCAAACAATGCATTACAAAATTAATCTTGGGTAATGGGAAATACACCATTCATAAAAATATCATTCATGGAATGAATGGTGGCATTGATGATATCAACACTAGAAATCCCAAGAAGTGCATTGACCACTTGAGAAGACACATCAATTATTAAATCCCGAACCATGGTAGTGAATGCTCCAATAGTAGCATTCATAATTACAATGTTATAATAAAACTCTTAAATGAGAGCTTTAGACACATAAAAATCCATGGAAATGAAGTTTATCCAATTCAACACTTGAAAGAAACTCATTAATGCTTGTTGCCTATGCTGAGAAAAGGAAAGAGAGTGCCTTGAGATGATAGAAACGATTCGAGATACCTCAAATTGGTGCTAGGTGCTGACTTATCTAAACTAAGGGTTATATGTGCCTAGGTTGTTGGTGGATGCTCTCTTTGATCTCTTCTTTGGTGGTGCCCTTGATGTTCCAACCTTCTTGTGGGCCATGGATGCTCAAATCGTTATCGATGGTAGGGCCTTGGACATCTTTCCTTGGCCATCTCATTGAAAATGAACAAGAAATAAGGGTTTAGATTCAAATAGTGGCACTCAACAAGGGTTTTTAACAAAAAAGTAGATGTCTCCTTTAAAAGATAGACGTCTCCTCCACATTTAAAGTATAGGTAAATGTCTCTTTTGGAAAGTGGATGTCTTTGTCACATTGAAGGAAAACTTAAGTAGATGTCTTTGTTTGGAAGTAGATGCCTCCTTTTTGAAGTAGATGTCTCCAAGAAGATGTCTCTTTTGGATGAGGCTTGACAATATGGGATTTAAGAATGAATTCTAAGGATTATAGTCTTAAAAGATATACATCATGAATTAAAGACTTACATTTTCTTACCTTTCTTGTTGATGAAAATGGAGGTGTCTAGAAGGCTTGAGAATGAGATTCCTCTGTTAAGGTTTCTCTTCTCACACACATCTCTTTGATTTTCAAGGCATGGCTTCCTTTCACAAAATTGTTGAAGAGAATCCTCTCATTCTCATGTTCCTTCCTTTTGATTCTCCATACTTTTTGAACTCCCTTGTCTCTTTGAGTTGTCCTTCATTCCTTTTTGACTTTGCAAGAATTTTTTTCTAGGTGCATTTGGGTAAGACCAAGGAGTCTTATGATATGACTAGGTATTCATGTGATAATATTTTAATTTGCAATTCCATTGCTTATGTTCAAACCTATTATAGTAATAACATCTAATCTTTCTATTGTGATTAAAGTAATTAACCCTTGGAGTTACCTTTTGATTACCTGTAATGCTAGTGGTTACCTCAATCTTTGGAGTGCTTTCTTATTCAGATGAGATTGTTATAGATGCTTGTTCCTATTGACAACATCCTAGACCACTTGGACTCCTTCCTTGTCCAAGAACCATCTAGAGGAATTCCTTTCCTTTAACCACCCTCTCATTTACAAGTTTAGCATCAATAAGTTTTTTTCTTAACTTGATCATTAGACTTGATTAGTTTTTCATTCTCAGTCCTTAGGTTTGAGATTTATTTTGTAAGATCTAAAATCTTTATATTCAATGAAGAAATTTCTTGATCCTTTATTTTTAGTTGTTCATTCAACTTTGTGCAAAGACGTTGAAAAGATAAGAGTTCATTACATAAAAGTTCATACCTTTCTTCCTCATTTTTAAATTCATCATCCGAGGTGCTAACATCATCATCTATGCAGGCCATATAGATGAGGTGTGAATCTTTTGCATCATCCTCCACTTCTTCTTCACTTTGTTCTCCATCATCCTAGTTTGAATAGAAGTTGGTCTTTGTCACATCCATATCACTTTTGTTCCTCCGTTGCAACCTACCATTACTAGGACATTTAGAGGCTACATGGCCTCTTCCACCACATACCCAACATTCTATCGAAGATGAATTAAAATGAGAACTTGAAAATTTTTTATCTCTTTTATTACCCTTGAATTGATTAGGTCTTTGTTGATTGGAGCTCTTACTTCTTTTTGCCATAAGCCTTTGCAACCTTCTTGATAGAAGTGCTATTTCTTCTTCGTTGCTCACATCTTGCTTAGCAAGTTCCTTTTCTTTGGAGGTAGATTTTAGGGCAATGGTATTTTCTTTTATTGTTGGTTCACTTCATAAGAAATAAGAGCACTTTGAATCTTTTCAAATTTTAGAATAGAAAAATCTCTAATATCCTCCATGGTTGTACCCTTAGGTTTAAATTTTGGTTGTAGAGTCATAATCATTTTTATTATTACGTTACTTGTAGGAAATTCCTTACTTGCATCCCTGATTGCCATAAAAAGATCATTTTCCCTAGAGAAATAATATTTTATTTTTTCACCTTCTCTTGTTCTAAACTTATCATACTTACTTTGCAAGACTAAAATTTTAGATTGCTTAACCATCAATGTTTCCTCATAGGTAGCTTCTAAAGTTTTTCAAATTTCTTTCACCATTCTACATCTAGCTATTCTATTAAATTCATATGTATTCAATGCATAATATAAATAATTTTTTGCTTTAGAATCATGCATAAACTTATCTCTTTCTTCTTGCATCCACTTTTTCTAAGGCTTGATGGCCTTTGTTGCGCAATCAATGGGTTGTGTGTAGCCTTCGAGAAGTAGATCAAGAGGAAGAAAGTCACATTCTTGATCTTTGGATTGAGCACATATGTTACAATAGGTAATTAAATAAGTGTATAAGAAGCCATTAGAAGATAATGAAGAGGATGCTACTGACATCCAAGAGGGTCTGTATGCTCATGATGTTTGACAGTGACCCATCCATGAAGAAAAAAACTATCATTAATTCCTTGAGTTTGGTCCTCTTGAGATCAAGGAGTTGCTATAGTAAGTAAGGTTTTACAATTATATCACCCAATACTTCCCATGATACCACTATGAAATTGAGGATATCTACTAGAACCTTGCTATTGATGATGCCATGACTTTCATTGGTGAAGTTCCAATGCCTATTTTCACATGTACAATCTCACGGGCTAAAGATTTTCCAAATGAACCAATGAATAATTGGTGGTCATATACCTAAGATTGAGCTTAAGCTTAGGTTGAAGGTCATGTTGGAGGCCTTTGATATGGACAAAGTTGAGGTAAAGATGTTTAAGCTTCCCTTAGTCAAAAATTCCATGTACAAAATATTCACCCATAACTTTATGCCCACTAACCATTTATGAAGTATCTCTACTCAAGGGACTAAGATTATGGCTATGATAAGGGGGAATTCTGTCATCAATATCTCATATTTTTTCTACAAGGCCCTGTTTCAAAAAAATGAAGACGTGGCTAGGAATAAGAGGGAGGTCTATGCCTTTCTAGAGTTAATCTACAAACTCTACAAACTAGCAAGCATAGTTAACCATGTGGGAAGATATCCAAGAATAGCAGGAATGACATATTGGGAGAATATGTTGGTGGTTGTTTTAAGAAAATATTTTCAGGTCACTGGATCTATACCCAACTTGAAGAATAAGGTGCCTTTCATATAGATATCCTGTATCCAAACTTTAGACAATTTCACTAGTGACAATTAAGGACACCAATCACATTTCAAGCACCTCAATGAACATAGGAGAAATGGCCTAGTAAATCCATTTTTAAACCTTCTAGTTTCAAGATCAAGTATAGCTAGGAACCTCTTTATGATGGGTGATCTTGGCCTATAATGCACATTGAAGATGAGGGGTAGGCTACCATAATCTAAATTGAATATTCACAAAACCTTGGTAGTAATTTTTTTGTAAATGATGGAAGCCATTATGGATGGTAAGATAATCAAGAATGACCTCTTCTAGTTCCCTCCTCTATTATTGGATGATTGACCCATGGCTTATTTTGATATCCCTATTTAGTTTCAAACTCATATGTCTTCATTAAGTGTTTCCTTATCACATCAATCAAGGTGCAGTATGCATAACATCCAACATGCAACTAAAATTCTCTAGGTACCCCACTGATCAACTTGGGACTAGTTGCTAGGTGAAGAAAGAATAGAGAGTTGATTTTGGTTTCGAGTTGTTGTTGAGGAATATTGATAGTATAGTAGATTCTACACTCATTAAGGTGTAGGCTAAGTTGAAAACCACGATGCTAATAAAACATTCTACCTATAGGAGTTATTGAGAAGCCAAGGTAAAGTATGACAGTTGCATGAAAAATTAGAACATCTCACACCATTGGTACCTACACATTCTACAATCACTCTAGAGATGTAGATTGAGCACCTACAAGCTTAACTATTTCAGAACTACTAGGTTGGTAAAGAAGTTGTATTCATGAAAGATGGCTTGGAGTGGCAAATCAAAATGTTAAAGCATTAGTTCCAAGAATGAAAAAGAATGAGCCAAGAAAAGATGAAGTAGGTACTCTCCCTTTCATAATAAATGCAAAGATAAATGTGAAATTATGGCCTAATTTCAAGACAAGTACCTTCACATGGAAAAGAAGCACTAGAACTTGTAGCAAGAGTTGGCAAACAAAATTACTAGGAAAACTGATGAGCTTAAAATTATCCATCTAATTAAGAAGGAAGGATTGACAAGCACTCCTACAAGAGTAAGGATTGATGCATGAATAGAGACAATAGCTCCGAGCAAGGGTGATAGACTTGGAAGCACAAGTTCAAAGATTTCAGATTTCCTCACATAGCTCCTCTAGCTTCTTCCCATACCAAGAAGATACATTAGAGAAATTATTCTCTCATCCACCACTCCCTAGAACGTCTTGATGAGATGGATTGTACTTTATTATAATATAGTCATGTTCTATATTTTTGTCCAGTTATATTCCTTTGTAGTTATCCTATCATGTGTTTAGTCTTAGTCTTGTATTTTGGACATTAAGGCTATGAGGCTAGCTTTACTTAGTCATGGGGGAATGATAAGTCATCTAGTGATATTTTGTAAGTCAATTGTAAGCCTTGGATTTTGGATGTATGTTATGTACCCTATGTTTGTAATTTTTTTGTATGGTTATGGGTTATGCCTTCTAGGTTTTCATCCTAGTCATCTAGTTCATACTTGCAACTTTGATGCATGTTTCAAGCTTTCTAGGATGCTTTTGGCTTCATTCAAAGATCCTTGGAAGGATTCAACATGTTTCTTGGTGTTCCAACTTTATTTGGAAAAAGTTGGCAAAGTGTGAGGGGGCAAGGGTGTGTTAGCTTCCTTGTGTTAATGCACCTCCTACATCAACAAGAGGGAATTGACACATCCTCCTTAGTGCCCTAGTTTATCTAACTTTGTCTCTTGGCCTTCTCCAATGTATCTTGAAATGCTTAGGCTATGCTTATGGACCTTGGTCAATGCCTAGGCATTAGCAAACCCCTATCATTGTGATACAAAAACTATCAATACCTAGGATAAGCTTCATATCAAACAAACTTAGTTTGAAGCATTTTCCTTTGGATTTTGGCATCTAGTTTCATGTGAAGAGGTCTTCTTGCCTTAGGTAAGTAATTTTTCCATACCTTGTGTGTGTGTGTTTTGACTCATCACTTTCAACAATGTAGCTAGACTTTGTCAAAGTGATATCTTTCTTGCGTAGTCCTAAATTTTTTAGTCAATATGGAGTCTAGTGTTTGCACTATGAATAAAGCTTATTATTTTCCCTCATTTATACCATTATTGCCTTAAACATTAGAACACCAAAACTATTATAAAACATTAAAATTATAAAAATATTTATTTTTTGTCATTTTCATAAGCTACGATGATTCAACCATACCCAAAGAGGTTGCAACTATATGGCATGATGTTGGACTATCATGGTTGTTATTAAGCATCATTTTATTTGCATTTGCACGGTGTTGCAATTGTCCCCAAGGGGGATTTCAACAAGAGTGTTGCTCCTAGTCCTAGGTTGGATTGCAATACATGTATATTTCTTGCTTCATAAAAATTATAAAACATAAAATTATAAATATTTTCTCTATCTCAAACTGTGGCAACACATGTTATAACTATACCATATTATTATAATATCTTTTATATTTCTTGAACACAATGATATATGCAAGTGCTTCTGGAAATGCCCTCAACATCATTCTTAAAGCTTACGACTGGATCACATTGTGATTTATATGATAAATCCCATTGGTCCAAAACTGGTAGTACTCCTATTAAGTGATGTGGTGTACTTTCTCCCTTGGTCATTGTCAACATTGCAACATCCTAACTTTCTTGGTAGTTGATAGTCACTGCCAATGCTGCAAAATCCTAACTTTCCTAGTAGTTAATGGCCACTACTAATGTTGGAACATCCTACCTCCCTCAACAGTTCCAATGATATAAAAGTTTCCTTTAATTGATGGAAAATTTAAAAAAAATTAAAAAATAAGGCAAGAAGATTTAAATATGAAATTTGAAAAAATTTTACAAATAAGACAAATTGATAGAGTGGTAGCAAATTGGAAAATCCATGATTAAGCATGCTCATCCTAGAGTAGTATTGGGATGGGTGACCTCTTGGGAAGTCTTGAAATATGTGTAATTTTTTTGAAACTTTAAATTGTTGTAAATTTTTATTCTTGTCTCTAATTTCAATGAAATAAGAGTCATTTCCAACATATTTGGGCCTTCTGGATGCAATGTAATAGTTAGATTCAACTTGTAGAGGTTGAAAAATTAGTTTTTAAAGTTGTTATTTGGCCATTCCAAAACATATAAAAGCTTGGTTTCAGGACTAAAATATGAATAGTTTTTAATGATTAAAGTATTTATGGCTAATAAGTCTTGATAGAAGGATCTAGAGAGAGAAAATTTGCTTCATAGTAGTTTTAACTTCTTCTAGAACTAATTAACCATCCCCAAAACTCATAAAAGGGCTATTGAGACCAATGAAAAATCACCTTACCTTGTGAGAGATGTCTCAAGATAGTGGTTCTCCTAGGCTCTTCCCATGGTTTGAGGACTATGGAACACTCTAAGAAACCCTTGAGTGAAGTGTTGGAAAACCCATCCCAACTTGGTGGTACCAAGCTTGCAGTAGAGCTCTTTCTTGTTACATTCCTTTCCAAGTCCTCTTCATGCTACCCTCACTTGGAGAACTACATGCCTTGATTGTGTGGCAGTCATAGATATGTACGCAACTAGGAATAGATAGTTTTGGTGCAGTACCAAGTTGAACCTTATACCAGATCATGAGGGGTTTGGGGATGAGGTACCCCCTAGTAGATGCATCATTCCCCCTTTCATTGATGTTGTCTATAGGATTGCTTGTGTACTTGTTGCAAGGTCCTTGTTCGAAGTTAGTCATTCTCCTTGAGGTGAATTTTCATATATATATTAAGAAGCTATGTTGCTACTCACACCTTCCCTTGGGTTGCTTGCTTGTTAGAGGCGTATTCCCTAGGTCTTTTGCCCTAGATCCATTGGATCTTAGTGAATTCCTTGGGGTGTTGGACAATGTCGGGGCAACATTGTTATAGATGGTATCAAAGCATTTTTGTAATCATGTTGTGATATGTATGTGCCCTTTGGTTGTGTTACACCATCAAGGTTTTTCTACTTATGGTCCTTTTGGATTGATATCTGGGTGATCTAGGATCATATCCTTATGTGTTCTTTGGAGAGTTGACTGATGGTAATATTTTTATACTCTTCATTATGGGGCTGATGTTACATTATGAGCAATTGATATATGTTGTTCTCTTAGAAGATGTATACGATTTTTTTGTGGTATTTTCCTCCACTTGTTTACTTGTGATTAGAAAACTTGTGGTTTTATTTGATATGGCAGAGGAGAGTTCTATTGGCAACTCACAAATTATTGTTGCTTGAGGAGCTTTCATGTTTGGTCTCTAGAAATTCAGCTAGGATGAATCAGACCTAGTCTCCACTTTGGTCTCCACTTAGATGACATGTATTGAGATGGCATTGATTAAATTGTGCAAGATGTGGTATCCTTGCATTCACACTCACCCTAAATATAGTGAGTATGGGAATTACCAATTGGAACATGTTGGTTCCCAAGTACCTTAGGATTGAGGGCCTTCAGACATGTGCTCCTAGTAAGCCTTATTTTGGGTGGATTAAGATCATTGTCGATAGACTTCGTACATTTGTGTTTGTGATTTTATGTTTGTCTAGTTGTGTAGGCATGTCTTCCTTGGTGGCATTTTAAAATTTTGCATGCATGTCACTTTCATCGTGCCTATCGTTCATAATGGAAGGCTTTGTGTTCTACGTGGTGTGATGACTTGTTGTTGGGATTGTTGAGGATGCATTTTGAGGCCATTTGTGCCATCCTAAGGCTAAATGTTTGTGGTCCTTGTTTTAACAACCTCTTATGCTTTGGATATGATTGCCCTTGTGGTAGACCTTTGGTGTGTTGTGCTCCCTCATTAAGCTAGTTGTGTTGCCCTTGGTCTTGTGGCATTACTTATTTGATTCATGAAATTTCTTTGGGTATTTTGATTTGGAGGCCTTCTAGAGTAGGTCATCCTATTGTTGATTCTTATTGAGACCTCACTTCTTTCGATGAGAGTCCTTATGGACATGTCCTCTTTGATGCTCCTCTTCATAGTAAGAACTAAAGCTTTGTTGAGACCTATTGTTGGCTAGACCTTGGTCTCCCTCCTTATGTTCATGTTGAGATAAAAAATATTTATTGCCCATGCTTCCTAGGAATTTGTTGAGATTTTGATCTTGGTTGAAACCAGTGTCAGTGACTAGGAACATTTGTTGTATTCAAATCTTGGAATTTTGAAAGTGTTTCAATTCTCTTTCCAAGTGTGCCTCATGATATACTCTTTTTTTTGAGTGTATCTAATTGATCCATCAATGTTTTGTATGATTGATCTCTATGCATGTTGCTGAGGTCTTACTCTTTATGATGTTTTGAGATTGATATTTCTCTATTTTATGATCATGCTTGATGGTTGTATATGAGGCAGATGTGCTAATCATGTTCCTGCTAATTTCTCTATTTCTAAGCTATTGTCTTAGTCTTGCATGCAACATAGGTTCAAAGATGTAGCTAGTGGTGACCTCAATTGATTCTATGAACACTATGTCTGTGGGGAAGATGTGTGCTCTTGAGGCTTTCATGAATTTGTTACTTGGTCTCGGAATCCCAACATTAGGTTATGGATCTATTAGTACCCTTGTTGTGGTGAAGCAGTAGGTACATCATGATTTGTTTGCCTCTTAGTGTTAGGTGAGCATTAACAAAGATGATGATTCATCCTAGACCTTGCAGATATTGGGTTAGTAGATTGCATAGAACAGAAATGCTAGCCTTGCTAGATACTCATGGCTAAGGAGTGGCTAATGCCTTGAGGTCCCATAGTGGAAGGTAGTGGATACTTAGTTTTTGTATCTTGTTATTCGATCATTGCATTCATGTCTTGATTCATTTTTGTTCGATGGTAGTTGTGTAGTGGATTCAGTGTGATAGATGTTTGTGTATGTGCAGAGACAGAGATAGGTTTTTCTTAGGACAACATGGTGTAACTTTGGTGTGCTCCTAGTGGCCTAAACCTTTCAGCTTAGGATGGGCTTAGGTAGTTTGTCCTATAGCCTTTTAGGCTTGGGTAGCATTCCCAGATGCCATGTATTATGCTCACTAAATGTATTTCTATCCTCGGGTGTGTGATATTGTAATGTAATCTTGTGATGTACTTAGTTCTGACAATTTATGCACACAAAAGTGCTAGAGGTTATTTCCTATGTGAGTTAGTTGTCTCCTTATTGTAGACCTATGCCAAACCCTGTGATAAGGCCATGCTTGATGTATGATGTTTTCCTAGTACTTGTCCTTGAAGAAACTCCTCTATATGTTGTAAGTGGCCTTTGTGCCTTGATGTGTAATCTTGTTGAAAGCCCCATGGAAAAACCTATTATTGATAAATGGTGTTGTAATGAGGAGGCTAGGGCATGTCCTTGCCCAAGGTGCTCTTGCACTAATGCTTTGTGTTCTAGGTGATATTGGCATGCCATGATGGTGTGTCCCTCGATGAACATTCTTGAGATAGGATAAGTTTTGGGAAATCTTGCTCTCAGGTTCCTTGATTGCAGAAATCTTATTCACAGGTGATTGATGATGGAATGTAGGCTAAAATTTAAATAAATTGATTCGATGAGATTGATCTTGGTAGAAGGTGGTTCATGGTGGCCATGTGAATTGCAATGGCAGACTAAAATTCAAGTCAAGGTGATGCTGCTATGTTTGGTTGTGGAGTAGAGTTGAGTTTTGGGTATTAGCATCTAGACTCCCTCTTCCATGGCTAGATGTGGTCTTTGGAGCAGTTTTTGCAAGTGTTGGGATGCTGGTCCATCCTTAAATAAATGATGTTATAGTTACACAAATTGTGAATTCTCTTGGTGGCCCTACCTAGTGGACCTATATGTGCTCAAAAACACTTGAGCCTATGCTCTCATGATTAGAGGCTTCTTATGGTGCTTTTGTGGATGATGGTGTGCTCCCATGACTAGTTTCTTTTGGTTCTTTTAAGGACTATGATGCACTCTCATGGCTTGGGATTTATTGGTGCTTTTGTGGAATATGGTGTGCTCTCATTTCTGAGGACTTATTGTGCTTTGTGGGCTATGATGTATTGCACCATCTCTCTCTAGTTTACTTTGGTGTATCACCCCATCTTTCTGATGTATTGTCCTATTTCTCTAGTGTATTGTTAAATTATGTTAGTTTTCTAACATCTATGGTGGGATAGCATGATTGAGCACTATATTACCTGGGGATTCTCTAGTCCTATGAGGGGCCATTCTCCATTCCGATGGATACCCTCTTTCATTCTTGAAATAATAATGTAGGTTGTATCGAAATAGTTGTTCTCTAGATGGGATCTGGAAGCAATTGATGTTTGGAACTTGTTCCAAGTAGTGGTCCCATGTTATTAAACTCTTAGGGATTTTTTTCAGAGATATTATGTTGTTATTGTGGTGGAATTCATGGAATCTTCCTTGTGAGGCCATGTTGTTGATGTAGCCTAAATGTATATATTTCTTCTCTTGTAAGCAAGGCATGATCTTATGTGCTCTCTCTTAGCTTTTGAGGCTCTAGAGGGACTTCCTTATTGGGGTTCTCTGGTAGATATTTCTTATTTTAAATCTTTTAAGGATGTATCATGTATTGCTTTGATTTGGTAGGTGATGTTGGGAAAGCCCATTCTTTGTAAAACTATCTTAAGGACCTAGTCCTCCTATGGGTAAAATGTTCTTGTTGACTCTCACATTTGCTATTCGGGCCTAATGGTAATAGGTAGTGGTGTAGCCTTGTGCACAAAAATTGTTGTAAATGGGTTGGACTGGAATGTATGAAACAAAAACCTATGTCTCCCAGAATGAAACAAAACTTCCTCTTGGTAAAATTTTGAGGGATGAACTCTTTTGCTTCTCAAGTTATTCTTTAGGTGGAATCAAATGTGGTTAAGACCTATGAATATATGTCTTTCCTTAGCTAGTAGTGATTTGATGATATGGTTATGTTGGCTATGTGAACTACTTGGGCATGTATTATGGGTAAGGTGCAGTTGGGTTGTTGTGCTTGCCTATTGGAGAAACCTCTCAAAGAGGATCCTTCATTTGGGTTCAAAAATCCATTAAAATGTGTTGATTGTGAGTTGCAGTTGTTCTTGGCATGGCAAGAAAGTTAGATTCTAGGAACCTAGATGTTTGTTGGAGAATTTATGACTGGTTGTCTTTGGAGGTGATTCTACATGCTTTCTTAGACTAAGTATTCAGAGAATGGTGCTTGTCCCATATATTGGAATGGGAAGGATAGCTTGTAAGATGCAAGTATGGCTGGTCCTTTCCCATGAATGGAACATTATGATTGCAATGGATGATGTGGTAGCAGTTGATATGGGATGTGTGTTTGGAGGATTATGTTGTGGTTGGTTGCCCAAAATACTCTCCACTTGTTCTAGCATTTGAGCAAGCGTTCTTAATGTTGGATAATCCAAAAGGATGTCGATGATAGACTAGATTCGTAAGCTATGATAGTCTCTTGGAGAAATTTTTTAAACAAATTTTGGATCTTATCTTTTTCTATGGAAATGGAATAATGTTGGGTGATGAAACATGGATTGTGATACTGGTGAGTCTACGAATGGCAAGGTTAGGTTCAAAGGATCTACCTTACCTTGTTTTAATGGGAGATCATGCTTGACTTCCTTCCTACTAGCCTAAATAGACATGATTTGGGAAAACAAAAGAAAATATGTGGATGGTATAGATGTGGTGATTCAGTGCTTAGATGGTTGCATGGTGAGACCCCATGGATATTGATGTGAGTAGCAAAACTTGGAGTTCTAGCAAGCTTGAGTTGCTTGAAGAGACATGGCTCTTTTGGAGCATGTTCTTCCTCTCGATTTTGGTTTTCCAAGTCCAACACCATGGGTAATGGCCTTGGTGAGCCTTGAAAAACCTATGTAAAAAAATCAAGAAAATCGATGGGTGTTGAGATGCAATTTAGAAGGGAACTTGGCTAGATTTGTGGAAGAGGAGCTTGCCCTCTTGCATAGGTATCGACCTTTGCAAGAAGATAAGTCTCTAGACTTGATAAGGGATGGATCTAGGAGATGCCTTAGACAAGTTGGCCCTTCAGGTTGGACTTCTCCCTCTTGTCACAGAGTAGGGAAAGCTTTTGGGGTTCCTCCAAGTGCCATTTTTGTTTCATTGAAGGCATTGGATGGAAGGACATATTAGGTGTTGGGGTTAATACCTTTCTTCAAGATTGGTGTTAGTTGAGTTGATGGATTCCTTGAAGTTGATGAAGTTCCAAACCCATACTTGAAGTGTACTCTCGAAGTCATCCTAGGATTTGCTCCAAGGGCATTGCTTCTTTTGTGTGGGGGAAAATTGTGAGAGATGTCTCAAGATAGTGGTTCTTGTGGGCTCTTCCCATGGTTTGGGGACCATGGAATACTCTGAGGTGCCCTCAAGTGGCACGCAAGTGTTAGAAAATCCATCTCAACTTAGCGGTACCAAGCCTGTAGTAGGACTCCCTCTTGTTGCATTTTTTCCAAGTCCTCTTCATACTACCCTCACTTGGAGAACTACATGGCCTTGATTCTATGGTGATTGCAGATATGTAGGTAGCCAGGATTGGATAGTTTTGGTGTGATGCCAAGTTGAACCTTGTACTAGATCATGAAGGGTCTAGGGGTGAGTGACCCCTTGGTAGATGCATTGTTCCTCCTTCCATTGATGTTGTCTATAGGGTTGCTTGTGTACTTGTTGCAAGGTCCTCGTTTGAAGTTAGTCATTATCCTTGAGATGCATTTTCATATATATTAAGAAGCTATGTTGCTATTTGTAGCTTCCCTTGGGTTGCTTACTTATTAGAGGTGTATTCCCTAGGTCTTCTACCCTAGATCCATTGGATCTTAGTGAATTCCTTGGGGTGCTAGACAACGTTGGAGAAATGTTGTTACATACCTTGTTTCTTTGGCCTATCAATGTCCAAAATGTAGAAAGTGCATTGAAGAATATCATATGGATGCTTTTGAGCAATATATTAATGAGATTAGGGGCATCCAAGAGGAACTACATCAATCAAAATAAGGGTTTGGAAAAAATATTCAAGACATGTTGAAAGAGATTAGAAAATTATCTCATAGTTCATAAGGAAAATGATCAAAAGTTCAAGGGAAGATAGATTCATTTATAGATTCCATCAAACAAGTTTGATCTTTTGATTTAGCCTTCTAATTAAAACCAATATCCATCTAGTAATTATAACCAAAATCAATTTCCATTTAGAGATTATCACCAAGATTAATTTCAACATTATGAGTAGTACCAAGATGAATTTACACCTAGGGATCATTATTATTGCAAGATCTATGGATGATTACTACAAGAAGTTTTGTGACCTCTCCTAGTATGTAAGGCATTAGGATGAATGTGAGTTGACTGTAAATTTTATTAATGAGCTACATGCTCAACTTCATCCCTAAAAACCTATCCATATTTCATAAATAGTTAATGAAGCATATAGAATTGCTAAGGATTACAAGGAATCAAATCAAGTATGGACTACAACTCTCCAATAAGCAATGGTAGAAGAGATACCCAATAAAAGAACATGATCTAGATGTTTTGCCCACAATGAAGATCACTTCAAGAGAGATTGTTCAAAATTAAGAATAAGAATACAAAGAAATAATCAAAATAAGAATTAGAAACCCAACATAAATGTGGCTAAAGAAAAAGGTCAAGCTACTACTATGGCCATAGTGAAGAAAAATTTGACATAAGCTAAGTTCGATTTGAGGAAATTTCAATTCAGCTTACTTCTTTTCCAAGGGTTAATTAAAGGTTATAAGAATAAATTTTCTATTGATAGTGTAGTAAGTGATAATTTTATTTTACCAACTCTAGTTAATTTATTAAACCTAACCTTACCTTCGAAGAAAGTTTTTAAAATAGAACTTGTAGATGAAATGATAATGAGTAAGCATATTAAGTATGGAGAAAGTAATTTTATCCTGCAAGATATTTCTTTTATTGGTGAACTTTTTGAATTTGAATTGGGAGATGTTGATGAAATCTTAGGAATGCATTTTCTACAAAAATTTAATATTACTATCCATTTTGGAACCCATGTCTTAAAAATGCCAGCCATTGATAGATTCATGAATTTAAGTAGAATAGGAATAGTAAAGAAAAATCATATGATTTTGGAACCTGTGTCTTAAAAATGCCAACCATTGATAGAGTCATGAATTTAAGTAGAATAGGAATAGTAAAGAAAATTCATATCATAACTATTAAAAATGCTAAGAGAAAGGTGCTAAATGTTTATTGTAAAAGCAAGTCAACCCTAAAAACTTTCTGACATTAAAATCCAAAAAGAACTTAAAGAGTTTGAAAATTTGGTATTTGGTGAAACTAGAGAATTACCATCAAAAAAATGATTGAACATGCCATCGATATTTTTTCAAGTCCACAAGAAATTTCAAAAGCGCTGTATATGTTTTCTAATTTAGAACTATGAGAATAAAAAGTACAATTAGATTAGTTATTGAAATAAGGAAAGATTTATTCTAGTGTCTCATCTTGAGAAACATCAATCCTATTAATTAAGAAGAAGAATGACACCCTGAGGTTATGCATTGATTATAGGGCATTAAACAAAGTAACAATTAATAATACTTATCCCTTGTCTAGGATTGATGACCTATTTGATCAAATTACTTTAGTATGTTACTTTTCTAAGATTGATTTAAAATTATATTATCACAAGATAATGATTAAAGAAAAAGATATTGTAAAAACTGTAATTAGAACTAGGTATAGATTGAATGAAATTATAGTAATGTCATTTGTATTGATGTTTTGGAATGTCAAAACCTTAAGGAAAATGGAGAATAAAGGATGTTTGTTGTGGATGTTGTATTTATAGGACAAGAATAAGAACTCCAGATCATGGACAAGGACTCAAGGAAGCATGGCTATCAAAGTAAAAGAATTCAAAGGCAAAATGAGAGAATGGATAAGTACAAAGACTACAAACTAAATCAACAAGATAAGGCCTCAAGAACTAGAGCTCAAAAGTTGAGAAGACATCTCTAATGAATAGAAGACGTCTTGGCTAAGAGGAAGTCAATCATAGAAAGACATCTCCTTTGGAAAGAAGACATCTCCCTAGAGAAATTCCTTTCTAAAAGGAGATATCTTCCCAGAGTTGAAGTTGATTTCGGAAATACATCCCAATCTCAAAGAAGACATCTACATTTTGTTGGACAAATTCTAAGGTGTTTTTAGAAACTCTAACGCTATAAGTAGACTTGAAACCTTGGGAATTATAAAAGCATCATCAACATCAAAGCTATCATTGTCTATCTTATGCTGTTATACTTGTGTACTTGAATTGTCACATCATTTTTTAGATTTGTTATGAAATTTTGCTTCATTATATAGGAAATTTTTAAATTAAGTTACAATCTCTCCTTTGTGATTCTTTTTCTTTTCTTGCTATCCTTAGGGATTGATGTGCTTCTTGCAAGAAGGCATTCTTTTAGAGATTGTTGGGATCCTGCAGGATTGAGTTGTTTTGCTATGTCAAAATACTATGGAGTAGAGCTCTAGTTTGTATAGGTTGTGGGATTCCTTAAACAACTCTTGATATTTTTTGGACCTTGCAAGGTTAAGAGTTGTTGCAGAGATGAAACTCTCCTTAGCAGAGCTTAAAGTTTGTAAAGGTTGTGGTGTCCTCTAAATCACATTTGGGAAGAAATAAAGTCCATTGGTATGCAAGGAATCTACCCTCTAAGTGTGGAGTGCCTGAGTTGGGGAACCACATAATTCTTATGTTTTGTGTAATAGGTGTTGCTTGTGATTTCGGGAAGTTATTCATCCCCCCCATCTATGTTCTCAATCCTCAATTTGAATTGATCAATGTGCTTGCAACATGTATGGCATTGATGAATAATATCTTTTAAGAATACCTTGATTAATTTTTAGCATATTTATGGGTAATATACTTGTTTATTCTAAATAAAGGGAAGAACATGTTAAACATTTAAAACTTACTAGGAAAATTTTTAAGAAACATTAGTTAAAAGAAAAAAAATAAGTAAATGTGAATTCTTTAAAGAAGAAGCATTGTAGTTGGACCATATTGTATTTAAGTAAGGACTACAAGTAGACTCATCCAAAGTTAACATAGTTTGTAAATGGTTGAAACTTAAGGATTCCATAGCAATTCAAAATTTTCTAGGTTTAATAGATTTTTATCAACATTTCATTAAATATTATTTTATTTTGGTAGCCTTGTTAACTAACCTCTTATAAGAAAAACATTTCTTTAATTTTGATGAAAGATTTTGGAAAGTTTTTCTAGGACTAAAAATGCTATTAACAACGGTGCCTATCTTGAGAATCCTAGATGAATAATTAACATTCAAAGTATTTGGAGATGCTTATAGAGTAGGGATTGATGTGGTTCTTTCAAAAGAAGATAAAGTGATATGTTTTTAGTCTCATAAATTATGGGAAGCTAAGGTAAATTACTCAACACATGATCTAGAATTACTAGCAATTATTCATGCCTTAAAGGTTTGGAGACATTATCTTTGTGGGAAAAGATTTGTGCTAAAAATAGATTATAAGAGCCTAGAATACCTATAGAGACAATCCATATTGAACACTAGACAATGTAGGCTGGTGGAATTACTTGTTGAATATGATTTTAAAATTAAATATATTTTAGAGAAATAGAATATAGCAACTGACACTCATATCCAAATATGGAATATAATAATTGGTGTTATAAGACCCTCTATGGAAGAAGTGATTAAGGAATAAATAAAATAATATCCTAATTTTAAGCATATTTTAACTAATATAACTTTTGAGGCTTATTACCATCTCTCCCTAGAAGACCTATTACTGAAAGGACAAAGGGTGTGTATACCAAAAGGTAATTGGAAACAAAAGTTATTATCTGAAGCCCATGAAGTATCATACATTGGACATCTTCGATATATTAAAACCTATGTGATTATTTGTAAGTTTTATTTTTAACCTATGATGATGAATGATGTATCCATGTATATTAAAAATTATCCAACTTGTCAAAGAGTGAAGGTTAAACAAAACAAACCAAATAGATTATTGCAATCTTTGGGATTTTCAACATGTAAATGGGAAGGTGTTACTATGGATTTCATTGTGGGATTACTAGTGACCAAGAAGGAGAATGACTTAATCTTGATGGTAGTTGATCATCTATCAAAGATGGCTCATGTTATACCTTTGAAATCTATGAGTACAATGAAGAACGTAGTCCAAAAATGTTTACGCAAAGTATTTCAACTACATTGATGTCCAAAATTGATTACATTAGATAGGGGTCTTAAGTTCATCTCTAAATTTTATATAAAATTCTTCAAGAAACTTGGAACCCATATGAAATCCAATACAACATACCACCCAAAAATATATGGCCAAACTGAATGCATTAACTAAATATTAAAAGATATTTTATAAAGTTACGTCGAGAGTAGACCTAAAACATGGGAGAATTACATACATTTGGCTAAATTTGCCTACAATAATAATTATCAAGGATCCATATATAGAACTCCATTTGAAGATGTATACAGCGATAATTACTCAATACCACTAACCTAGGTAGATCCAACCTTAAGAGTAGAATGGAAGAAAGAAGAAATAAAAAATATTATTATGAGGATGAAACAAAATTTGCAAGTAGTCTAGGATAAGGGATATGTAGACCAACATCACTTGAAGAAGGAATTTCATATAGGGAATTAGGTATTATTGAGAGTTAGGACCACCAAGATTTTTATTAAACTAGGAGGATACACTAAACTAACTCCAAGACAATGTGGACTTTTTGAAGTCTTAAAGAAAATTGACAAGGTAGCCTATCGACTAAATCTTCTAAAAAATTTAAAGATTGATTTGAATTTCAATATGAGTTTATTCAAGAAATTCCATAAGAATGATGTACCTTATGTATTAGATTGGAACACATTACTCGTGAGATCTACCATAAGTTTTGAGGTTAAACTAATAGTAATTAAGAATTATAAAATGAAGAAGCTCTATTATAAAACCATCTGTGAAGAACTTAATCAATGGTCAAACTATATTTAAAATAGGAAGTTGATCCTCAACACATATTCTTAACTTTTTGATTGTCATGATAATGAATAATAATTTATATTTTTATTAATAGATTTTAGTCGAAGATTAATGCATAGTTTCTTTATGTACAAATGATAATGATGATAATAATGGAAGTGAGAATGAGAAGAATAATAAGGATGTAATTATGTAGAAGCTGGACATAGAAGAAGTGCTTGAGGATGAGCTTGATTATTAGAGGGGGGGG
>MNCI01031329.1:27474-97489 GCA_015680685.1 Gnetum montanum
TAGGTAGATTATAATGTCTCATCCCCTATTAAAAGTGAAATTGTGAAATTGTATTATGAATTGTGTAACTAACCTTCAAAAGAAGGTGTGCCTTGTTATGAGAATTTGTAACTATTCATAATACTACTTAGGGATGGGTTTGATCTATGACATTTAAGGCCAAGCTTAGAGTTGTATCAGCATGGAGTTTCGGAGCTAGATTGGTAAGTGATGAGAGTTAGGTGAAGTAGGATAGAAAGGGACTAATCACCCCTTTGGTTTGATGGTCCAACCATGATGATAATGCTCAATTTTCTATAATGGTTCTAAGTATCATAGGAAGATAACCCAAGACCCTTGATAGTGTACCCAAATACATTTCATTAATAAAATTCCACTATTTATTTTCTTTTCAATTCCATTACATTAAAAATGTTTGTAAGTTTAACTGCATAATCTACATTATTTTCATGTTAAAAGATAATTATATGTGATGAATGATCTAGTTCATTGACATCTAGGAATGGGGCGTCATACTTAAGAAATGAAAATGATTCATAGAACTGAAAATTAGTCCTACAAAAAAGTAAAGATATAGTTCTACAAATCACATTAGATCATAGAATAAAGGAAGTGCATATAAACAAAAATCAGGTATACTAATAAGCTCAAATTCCATTTTGCAAAGCTTAGGATCCATAACAAAGCTACTTAAAGTTAATAAATACACTGAGTTTATACATGTGCTAAATTATATTTTTAATTAAGCTAAGTAAAGTGGGACCAATAAAAGTTTAAGATAAAGAAGATCTAATATTTTAAGCTTAATTGATCTTATAATAATGGTTAAAGTACCATATAAGCACAAGCATGGAGATTATAGTACCAAATTTTATTCTAAGAAAGAGCTTCAAATTGGTTCTACAAAGAACAGTTAAGCTTTGTGGGATCTAAGCCTACAATGATTTAAAAGGTTATATAAGAGAGATTTGGTTCTACGAAAGAATTCAAGAATGATTCTTTAAATAAGCTCAAGGAGATATCTACATTAGTACAAAAATGATTCTAGAGGAAGGCTCTAAATTGGTTTTACTAGCAACATTAGCATGGTAATTTTGCACAAAGAAAACAAAAGAGATGGAAAAGTAAATGAAGCCTATCTTATTATCAAGGTTTGTACAATCAAAGGCTTGGTTCTACAATAAATCAATAGAATGGTTCTACTTATAACTTAAGTTGACACATTAGCATATCATTTCAATAGCTTAACAAAGATAAATACATGAAAATATTGGCATCTAAATTATATTTAAGCCTTGGCATGAAAAAAATATTTGAGTTGAAAGAAAAACTTAATAGAAGAAAATCATTCTAATCTCATGATTTGAGATCAATTACCACGTTAGCTTAGTAATATTTAGAGCTTTAAATTGATTTTGAAGACTAGCTATAAATTGGTTCTATGAAGAAAATTTATAAATTAGTTGAAGATTAATCATCAAGATACTCATGCTATGATTTGAACCTAAAATCTCTTAGGATTTAATGATTTTATAATTTAATTAAATGAAGTAGCTCATCAAATTAAAAGAGATGCAAAGATTCAGGATAGATGTCAATTATTAATTCCAACAGCCTGGTTCAAAGTGACTGAATTAAAATTGAAACTCTTTAGCTATCAACTATTAAGTTGTGATTAGCTTTGAATTGCAAAGAAAGGTTGCAGTATAGAGTTATAGAGTAGAAGTTAAGTTGCAAAGCTAAGACTGAGTTCTCAAAGCTAGAAGCATAGTGAACTTATAACTTAAGCTTCTTCGTGAGCACTAGGTTATTATTAAGTCTTATAAAAAAGGAAAGAAGCATCTTGGAAGTTCTAAGATATAAATACCTTGAGTTTTGTTAACTAGTGATAGCCATTCAAACTTAACATTTTTTAGCTTTAATGATGAATATGTATAGGGCATTTTAAGCTAGAATAAGAAGAAGAAGAGTTCTTTGAATTTGATAAGGAGCATGACATTGTTGAAAAATCAAGACTTGTGGGTCTTAAATTCATTGGCATCAAATTTATGAGAATATAGGCTTCATATGCTTAGTTTTAAACTAGTAGTGAGTATGATTAGAGATGTTATCAATCAATTAGTTGCTAAAATCATATATGAGAAAGACAAGATTTTTTTTAGAGGAAACACCAAATGATATATTCATATCATTATCAGAAAGGCATATGAGCAACATGGTATTATAGAGCCAAATAGTAGTAAAGGTGAAGTGAAACAAATTAATGAATAAGTGTTAAGAAGAAGATTTTGGCTACATCTAGATACAAGGAAAGTTGCTAACCTTACACCACAATAGCTTGTCAAGCCTTGGGGTATAGAAACATCATCCCAAAGGCAAATGAGCTCAACTTCCCACATAGAATTTTTATTTTAGTACTTAATTTTTGTATAGGCCATAGATTAATTTTGTTGGTGATTATCACATTTGGGCTTGGATAGCTTTGGAAAATAGTAAAAATTTCTTCTTCCTAATGAAATACATGAATGATATATTGTAGCAAAGAGTGTCAGAAATTCATGAACAATAAACATAGTGATGAATCATGATTCATTTGGCTCGAATATCGGACCCGTGATATCGGACCCACGATATCGGGTACGCGATATCGCGATCCAAATAATGATATCGGAAATACACATGTGGATGCACAGAAAGGAGTTTGTTAGTTTTCAATCAATAGATAGAAGTTAGTTCATTTATCATTCTTCTCAACCCTTTCCCCTAGTGCATGCCCGCAGTGTGATGATTGTAATTGTACGGAACCTTTATTCGAGTGTGATGTACCTGGACATGCACATGACCAGAAATAAAGATCGAGATTACTTCATCATTGCAGCATTCACTTAGTTTAATTATTTAATTTTTATTGTTATTTATTACTTTCGTAGTTAATATCTCTTCACCCTAAACTCCTTAAACGTGAAATGATTACGACTTAATCACGAACATTCAAGTGTGACTAGTTGGTATCCCAGTAGCGTACCTAGGCCATGTGCTTGGTAATCCTAGTGGTAGTTGTGCATGAGGTCCAAGATATGTACGGATGATTAAGTAATGGATGCTCATCGCACTTAGGCTAGCTTAGATTCTCTCTCCCACTTACTATTAGCTTAACTCTCTCCCCCTTTTCCTCCTAGCTTAATTAAAATTATTTTCCATTGCCTCTAGGAGTAGCACTAGGTCAGAAACCACATCATCCACCTCACTCTAGACTAAACCATATGTGACAAAGCATATACTAGTCTAGGTGGGAAGATAGCGAACTACAATCAATGAGTAACTATCTATATACCACAGCTAGCCCATCTACGGAGTTTGACCTAATCATGTGTGAAACACTCGTATTCATATGGTTGAGTGTAGGGGTACCTTGCACTCATCATTGGTGTTGTTGCTAGGGATAGTGCTAGTTTTCTAGATTAGTTATATCATACAAGATCACTGCTGTAACAAGTATTAACAATATATCCTTTAGAAAAGAAATTAAATTCAATTCAATTAAGTCACACACTTTTCACAAAATTTTCTCCCTCACAAGACTATGATAACGCAACAACCAGTAAGGCAATTCATTGGAGAACCAATGAATTATACAATGGTGAAGATGAAGTTTGGAGTACCCAATTTGATGTAGGGGTCTCCTATGAGCATAAACGCAAACAACATTATCCCAACTCACAACTGCATAACATACCTAGTGATGATGAACCCCTACTGGCCACTACAAGCCTAATGGAAATACAAGAGGTTGTTCGAATATCTCGCAGGCATCGTAAGGAAAGTCGTCTACCTAGGCTTGACTTAAAAAAATTTCCTAAGTTTTTAGGAGGCTATGATTTAGATCCACAAAATCATCTACAAGACTTCCATGATGCTTGTGTATGGAATAACATTGATAATGGATGGAAAAAACTTAAGCTCTTTCCTACAACAATTGTTGGCCAAGAAAAAGTATAGTATAGGTCTGTAAAATCAAAATGAATTTGATTTTGGCAGACAATGGTAGAACTCTTCAATGAAAGATATCAAAACTATGCGAGAGTGTCAACCTTGAGGAGACAAATCCAAGAGTGGAAAGAAGAGCAACATGAACCCTTGGACATGCACTATTAAACAACTGCCCAAGCCATGGGTTCTCTGAGGAAAGGCTAATGTACCATATCATAGATGGGCCCTGTAATGAAACAAGGGAGATCCTAGGGATGTATGCCCAAGGTAAACTATATGAGCTACAAACCCATCAATTCCAAGAGCTTATTAAGCCGGTAGCAAAAGAAGAAGGAGAAATGACTAAATGGGAGAATATTGAAAAATCTCAACAGGCCCAAAAATCAACAAGGGCCCATGATTATGAAGAGGAGAAATGAACTCATTGCAAGGAGGTGGAACCATCTTTTCTAATACTATAATCAATGGATGAAGTTGAGACAAAGATCAATAGGATGATGGAATGGATACATGAAAAATGTGGAGAATATGCCAACGCTATTAGAGGGAGAATTATGACAACCTAAGAAATAGGACAAAACACCTTTAGACAATTAGAAAGAAGGGTCAAAGAGATTAAGAACTTAACTGCCAATCATATGTATCAATGTAACATTTTCCTGTACAATCACCCCAAGGGCCAATGCCCAATCTTGTCACATTTACATGAGCAGTGGGGAAGAATGTTACATCTAGAGTTCATGCAGAAATGTTGTGCTCAATCATAGTGGTAATAATCCCAGTCATGGGGAAGGCCATCCCCAAATTGGTTACACCCTTCATACCATCCGAACTCAAGTGCTTATCAAGTTCAACATCTTATTTTCTCAACTGGGTCAACATCCTCTATCTCAGCACATTATTATTATTCTCCTCAATATTATCAACCCATATCCTCACCAATAGGACCACCACCTTGGGTATCTTACACTTCTCCTCAATTTCAAAATTCTCATCCTTCACTTCCTTCTACATCACCACCAATTGTACCCAAAGGATTTGCACCACAACATCAACCCATGAACGTTGCTTGTGCTTCTACTGACAATAGTAGTGGGAATCCTCCACCACATTATAGGCATCCCTTCTTTAGACGTGACCATAGAAAGGAACACCATAGTCCACTGCATCTGCCAACTCAACACAAGTCCAACACTGTTGTGCATCTTCCTCTTCAAACCCAATGCCTCATGTTACCTTATCAGAGCCACCACTCAATACTCCAACATCCATGCAGCCCAATGAATATAGCCACATGGGGAGACATGTTGATCCTTACATACCATCTTACAGTTGCAAGTACCATAGTGGGTAAACTTATTATAAATTAACCACATCTTATAACTTGCCCCACTATGTCAACTCTAATCAAGTGTGTGAACCCCAATGGGGTAAGTATGACTAGGTCCCAATATTTCCAACATGCAAGGATCCTAACCTTCCATTTATTAATTCTAGATATGCTCAACTATTTAGTTATGGGGGGTATCCCCCATTCTAACAACAGTAGAATTAATAAATGTTTTCCTTTTCTTTAATTTTACAATTTTTTTGTTTTCCAGTTTTTCATCTTTCAATTTATTGTTTTGTCTTTTTGTATTTTTATGAGTAATCTCATCTACAAATAAAAAACTCATGTGACTTGTTGGTTGAGGTGTTGTTCTATGCTATCAAGTCTCAGGTGACTAATTATTTGAACAGTGAGCCCACAACATCCATCCACCCATTCTATTAATAAGAGGTTCTACCCTGGGTACAATGATATTCCTAATCATCTTGTGTTCATTATACCCAGAGTGAAGAAGGATGTACTAAGTGGGAATGACCAGGGTGTGACATCAAGGGGACTTGTGGATTCTCTTTGGTGACATCTGTGGAAGCTATCATGTAGCCAGGTTGTACTAAGATCCTTGTAGATCTAATGGAAAATGGAAGTAAGAGTGATAAAAAGGCACTCAATAAAGAAACCCAATGCTATTATAGGGGATCCCACTAGAAAGACATGTATCCATGCCTGAAGGTAGGTGGATTCTCTGGATTAAGCATTTCATCAAAAAACAAAACACAAAAAAAAGTGCCACTAAGCAAGAATCACTCCTCCCTTTTATGAAACGCCAAGTGATTATACACCTTACTATCATGATGCTCTCATTATTGTCTATCATTGGGATGAAACAATGTGATGTCATTGATCATAGGAATGGACTTGGTCCTGATTTTTGAGTAACAAGTTAATGACACATTAATCATGCCTTAGACTAAGGATTCATTGTGCCCTAGGCTAATTACCTCATGTCCCAATGTTTACAATCCCTTCTATAATTTGCCTCACCTCGCTGTTTTTGTAATTGTGACTTGTGTTTAGGATAGCATGGAATTCATATCTCATCGCAGTGGTATCTACATGTGTGTGTTTTGTTGCATCTGTGTAGATTACATTTAACCCTTCTTGTGCCTACGGACATTTTGAGGTGTGGTTATGCAAGGGCATTATAGGTTGGAACCTACTTTGGGGAGGACCCACTTACGTAAATTTTGTAATTTGCACTTGTAACACATCACCATTACATCATTTTGTACCCTCCAAGTATTCCAATACTCTTTCCCTCATCATCCTTCTGGTTCAAATGTTCCTATGTACCAAAACATGTACTTTCTCCTCGTTTGATTCATGAATTTCATTACCAAATTCTACACCATTAGAATTTTTGTGCCTTTAGGACTATTTAATATTACCCTAGACCTTTTACATCAAACTCAAGCCTTCATTTTTGATTTTAGAATTTCAGAAATCTATCAATTATCCTAAGTACCCTATTTTCATTAGGCCACAATATCGAGTCCCCGATATTGGGTCAGATGCAATATCGGGGTTGTGCTATCACATATGCGATATCACATCCTCAAAAACTATATATATGGACTCCTCGCACATGTCAACATCATTCTCAACTATTCACGTAGGGGGAGTTTTTCCAATTTTCTTCTATGACTTGTGACTCGTGCACCTCTTGGTCTACTTGCCATAACTTGCATAATAATATTCACAAGTCCTTGGGGGAATTTGCATATCACAAGATGCCTTTTGGTCTGTGTAATGCCCTTCCTACCTTTCAATGCCTGGTCCTAATCATCTTTTAATAAAAAATTGGTAGTAGTGTGGAAGTCTTCATGGATGACTTCTCCACTTATGAAGCTACATTTTAGCAAGCCCTAGAGTGCCTTGAGCAAGTATTGAATTGATGTGTTGAGACAAACCTCATGATCTACTAGAAAAAGAGTCACCTGATGGTCTAGGAAGGTAATGTATTGGGGCATAGAATATCACAAGTAGGAATTGAGGTCGACCCTAAGAAAAGAAGGATCATCCAAGGAATAACCCATCAACTAGAAATTGTTAAAGATGCTCAATGATTCCTTGGACATACTAGCTATTATTGGTGATTCATAGAGAATTTCTCTAAGATCACAAAACCATTGGGGGAGATAATAAGAAAAGATGCCCCATTTTTCTGGACCATCAAATGTGAATAAGCATTTCAACAATTGAAAGAGAAACTTGTAGAAACTCCGATCCTACAAGCCCTCAACTGGTCCAGACCATCTCATGTTATGATGGATGCATCAAATTATGCCTTGGAAGTTGTGCTTATGTAGATGGATGATAAGAAATGTCCGTATTTCATCCACTATGCTAGTCAAAGCATTGTGGGTTCATAATTGAACTACACCACTATAGAGAAAGGACTGATGGTCGTGATGTTTGCTTTAGAAAAGTTTAGGAATTATGTGCTTGGATAAAAAATGTTTGTGCACATAGATCATAGCACCATCCACTTCTTGATGAAGAAGCCAATGGTGAGCCCTCATGTCATATGGTGGTTGGTGATTTTACATGAATTTGATCTCATGATGGTAAATCAAAAGGGCAGTAAGAATGTGGTCACTGACCACTTTTGCCAATTACGATGGGACAACAAAGAGGAAGAAAGCCCACTATTTGATATGTTTCCTAACAAAATCCTCTTTGTTGGGGCTATAGCTAAAAAATTTCCCAATGAGCCTAAATGATATGATGGCATTTTCACCTATCTTCTTACCCAAGAGATGTCACAAGGGTAGGATGACTAGAAGAAACAATAGTTTCTTCACTAAGTAAAACACTTTATGGAGATCAACGGATACCTCTACAAGATGTACGTCAATGGCCTAGTTCGTTGGTGTGTCCCTGATGGTAATTAGTTATGCATTCTCCAAGATGCTCATGAAGGTCCTTGCAGAGGTCACTATGTTGGGAGATGCACAGCCATTAAAATCTTGATCGCAAGATAATATTGGTCAACAATCTTCAGGGATTCTCATCAATATATCCACTCTTGTAAATGATGCTAACAAGATGATTGAATGACTACTCAAATTAAGGGACCTCAAAAATGGATTCAACCACTGGAACCCTTTAACTTCTAGGGCATTGACTTCATGGATCCCATTACATCCATGTCAAATAGAAAGGCATACATCATAGTCGCTGTTGACTATTGTATGAAATGGGTAGAAGCAATAGTCATCACTAATTGTACATCTTCTATTGTTGCTCGGTTTGTACAAAAAAATGTTGTAAACAAGTTTGCTGTGCCACATGCATTAATTTCTAATAATGGAACTCACTTTACAGGAACTACCTTTCAAAAGCTCATGCAATGCTTGGGGGTTGAACATAAACTCATAACACCCTACCACCCCAAGCTAATGGTCAAGTTGAAGTTACTAATAGGGAAATCACAACGATTCTAATAAGAACTATTAGCAAATATAGGAAAGACTAGAGCATGAAACTCAATGATGCCCTTTGGACCTATTGCTCAACATGGAAACTTCCTATAGGCTACTCTCCCTATGAGCTTGTGTATGGAAAATTACCAACACTTCCTATTCAATCCAAGCTCTGTAAACTTTTAATAGCCTATGACTTTGACCTTGACTTAAGTTTAGCATAAAAAGAAAGACTAATGAATCTCAACTTGCTAGAAGAAAATTGATTGGTGGCCCTATCATCCAACAAGTTGCACAAGGCATTCAACAAAAATTGTCATGACCTTAAAATCAGAAAAGTCAAACTCCAACCAAGAGATAAGGTTCTCTACTATAACCCCACATATGTACCTCAATGCACTAAGTTCCAAACGTTGTGGGAAGGACATTATATGATTTATGAAACTTTTCCTTTTGGCGCCATGATGATCTACACACCTAAGAGCCCAGACAAGAAATACCTAGTCAATATACAATAAGTCAAACGTTTCCACGAGCATAAGCTATCTAATACAACAAACGCCTCATCAGATGAACAACCATGCTCAATATTTCGGATCTCCTTCTTTTCACTTAGTCATGGAAAAGATCCAAGTTAACTATATAAAGAGCTCCTCAGTTTTTCACCCTTTTTGTTTTACACACTTTTTATTTTACCTCTTCTTTTTTTCATGTTCTTAATCTTTTTTGATTTTTGTTTTACAACATCATTAGTACATTTGCTATTTCTTGAATATTTTACACTTTCTTTTATATTTTCTTTTATTTTGGTGTGATTGTCTAACTTTTTGTTAATAAATGCCAGGCACAATGGTAATTTGTTACTTGATGGTGGTATGTACTATTTTGTTATTTGATTGTTGGTGTTTGGATTATAGCTTTCAATTTTGTTCCTAATAATTAGGACATGGTTTCTTTTCATTCAAAAGGTAGCGAGCCTAAAACATCCACCCATCCACAAAATCTATAGTTTTCTTTGTTCTCAAAATGTGCAGTCCCTTTTTCATTTATAAAACTATAACAAATTTGTGACTTTGGTAGTTTTTGGATTTGGAAAGGATTCAAAGGTTTAAATAGGATGTGACTTCAAGGAGATTTGGCATTCTTTGTGCTTTTCTACTTACTTGGGTGCATGTGTGTTTTCATGCATTTCTTACCATTATATGTTGATCACTAAAGGAAGTTGAATAAAGTATTTGCATGGTGTGATTTCCATTTAAAAAAAAAAAGATGGGAATTCAAAGCACATTCCTTAGACAAAATAAACGGGCTACAAGAACTAGTTATGGGACGAGAAAGACATGTTACCCATGCCTAAAGATCCCCTCTAACTAAGGCCCTTCCTCACTTTCTACTTCTCTTTTCTTCTCTAATAAGCAACGGTGGTTGTTTTGTGGAAGCACTCTTGTGTCTCAAGGGGATGGACTGGTCTTAGAATGGCAATGTGAAGTCACTAAACATGGTTGATTTTGGTCTAGACTAAGGATGGATCTTATCAAGTCATTTAACCATAACATTCACAAGGGACTTCATGTGATCTTAATCAATAACTCCATTCCATGTTCTCTCTCATCCATCTATGCTTTCCATGTCTCACCTTAATGTTGGTTTCATGTTCTTGTTCGATGTCCTATTTTGATGTGTGAAAATTCTTAGGTAGTTTCTTTTGGGTTTTTGTACTTAACCTTTCATAACCATTAATCATCCATGGAGCCCACGGACTCCTCGATTTGAAGTTATGAAAGGGCAATAAAAGGCTTGTGCCTACTTTGGGAAGGATTCACTTCAATATCTTTTGGTTGGGTTATTTAAGTTTTTTATCCTTAGACACTCTTATAATCAAATCCTTTTATTTACCTCATCAATGACATCTAATTGTATACATCTTCACAACATTTTTTAGTGAACTTTTCCTTTTATTATTGTGAATTCTTACACCCTCTTTAAATATTGTCTTGTGTAGAACGTTTTTCAAATTTAATGGATTGCTTATCTATTTTACCCTATTTGTTAATCTTCCTGCTAACACTTCTAAAGGAATCAATCTACCACAATGACAACCTAGCCAAGTGTAACCATCGACGAGAAAAGGTACTTAACAAATACGTGTTGCACATTACATACTAATTAGTGATTTTGTTGTAATTGTAGTGGGAAGCATGGACTAGAAGCGGGACTATCTTCATGAAGGATGATGCAGCAAATACCATATGATTAGGATCGTTCATGATCGTTGGATCTTCTCTCTCACTCTTTAGCTCCCAAGAGGCGTTGGATGTTAGTTTTATCTAGGGTGTTCACTTCTTTTATCATGAACACCCAATTTTGTAAAGATTGTAACTCCATACACTTGGGCACTCAAAGTCTATTTGTTCCATCTGAGTTAGTTTGTATGTCAGTCAATAATCACACACCTTTCCAATATTGTGTAAGGAACTTGTTCCTCCTCTTCTTCACTTGAGGACAAGTTTTCATTCAGTCGTGGGGGTATGATGAATCATGTTTTGACTAGCTCTGATATCACAATCACAAAATCACACGAGAACACATAATTACACTAGGCCATTTATGGAAATTTTATAGAGATTACACTCTATTTCCATGTAATGTTTGAACTCATGTAGGAATTATTATTTTCTACACCTATTCCATTTCGTAAAGACTTTCTAATTCAACAAATATGTGAGATAATTATCATATCATGATTTAACTACATTAGATGTTATTATTAGAGCTTTTATGAATAATATTTCATCAAGAAATTAGTTAAATATTAGCTTTTTGTCAATCTTGATGTCCCATCATAACTAAGATAATTGATTAGCTATAACATTCTTATTTTTCTTCTTATCAATCATCATATTGTTGGACTCCTATAAAATGACTAGCGATCATATAATATGAGGGTTAAACAATAGCTTATTTATTAGAAACTAGATTAGAAAATGATAAATATGCAAAATGACTAGCGATCATATAATATGAGGGTTAAACAATAGCTTATTTATTAGAAACTAGATTAGAAAATGATAAATATGCATTAATGTTGGATATCCAAGTATGTAGTGTTTGAATTTTTCTAAGGCATACATCACAATCATGAATTCCTTTTTCATGATAGTGTCAGTCAACTATGCATCTATGATACTTATGCTTGCACAATGAATATAATATAAAAATTTTCTATTATCCAATTGTGTAAGCACTACTTCTAAGATGAAGTTGGATACATTAGTTATGATGTGGAATGACCTGAGCCAATAAGAAGATTATAGAATTGGAGTCTTCATAAGCTTCTATTTCGTGAACTCAAATTCATGACTGCATTCATTAACTGAAAGACTACATCCTTTTTCATTAACTCCATAAGAATTTTAGTAATTTTGGAGAACTTTTAAATGAATCTTATATAGTAGCCCATGTGTAAAAGGAAGGATACGAGATCTTTTACTATTTGTGGTTTCTATGTAACTTCTTGGATTACTCTTAGATTTTTGAGAGTAACCTTTATTCCTTTTTTCTGATGTCTTTTTTTCCATTTGAGCTTGAGACTAGTTTCTATACACTACTTTAATACCTATTTCAAATGGTCTAAGAGTTTTTCAAAATCAAAACTACAGATGGAGAAGTCATCCATGAAGACTTTCATATAATTTTCAATCTTTTGCTAGAAGATACTAAGGATAAGACGTTGGGATATTTTAAGAGCATTACATACGCCAAAGAACATCTTTTTGTTAAAGAAAGCTTCCCAAAGAGTTGTAAATCTATTTTTAGCCTTATCTTATAAGATTATTTGAATTTGATTATAGCTACTATAGCCATCAAAGAAGTTATAATACTTGTGTTTTGTAATGGTATCCAAAACCTAGTATATAAAAGATAATTGAAAATGATCTGTAAAGGATTTCATGCTTATTAGCCTAAAGTTAATGTACATTCCCAATTTTCTATCTTTCTCTAGCATAATAACAAGTGGGATTACCCACTCACTATCTTCTATAAGGTAGATGAATCCAATTTTTAGGAGATTCTTAACATTCTTTTTGATAACTTACTTAGTTTTCAATTCATCCTCCATTGTGTCTATCACTTAGATTTGATAGTTGGATCAATGTAGATTTTGTATTGGCATATTTGAGGATCAATCCCTATTCTCTCATCATGTGACTAGGAATATATTATTGGCCATTTGTTTATAACCACCAGTAACCTTTCTTTTTATTGCTTTATGAGATAAACATTTATATCTATTAGTCTACCATTCTTTTAGAATACATATTCAAAAGATTATAGCAATGTTTTACATTGCATGGGCTCTGGTTTAATTATCTCAGAAGTTTCTAACTTTTCTCAATCCATCTCTACTTCTTGGCAATCTTCTACATGGAAACATTAGCATCTTAGCTACTCCATTTCATCTAGTTTATCAATATCATCACTTTTGAGAGCTTCTTTATATTCCATGAACATAGTGGATCTATAGAATTTGTCTATAATCAACCAATATGTATCTTATTATTTGGCGATTATTGCATATAAGAACGTTTGCATACTCACTAATTCTGCATATGATGGACTATTAATGCATGAATTTTGGACACACCAACACCTAGGAAAAGAAACTCGTTTGAGGAGACTATTGCCTAGGGTGCCTCCTATATGTGTATGGAAACTTGGGAATATTCTCAGCTAGAGAGGGCTATGCAATGTTACAAAAAAGGATAACTAAACTAGAAAATTGGGGAATTTTAATTGAGCAATAGTCTTGAGTCCCAAAACTTAATGAAAATACAATAGCTAACTAAAAATAAATTTTTCTTGGTCCCCCATTGTTATTGTTTGGTCTATCACTACCGATGGTAATGACTACTAGGTAGGTAGACTCCAACCATTGCTGAAGAGGGAGAGAGAGAAATAGTAAGATGCACCCACCAACCACCTGCTACATGTATGCCACTATTGCTGTCATGATTGGCACTGCTACCTTGGGAGCTCACTTGCTTGTCATGCACCATCCAGAGAGGTCTCCTACTTGTCACATGGACCGAGGGGAAGGAAAGATGCTACTAGCATTACCTACTACATGTATGCTTGCACTAGGAGAGAGAGAAAGTTGTCCACTATAGCACAAAAAAGAAGGAAACCACCATCGCCTGCTAGTTTCCCTTGCTGGCCCCTGCAAGTAAAAGAAAATAGAACCTCATGTGCCTAGTGCCACTGTCTGTGCATCCACTCTGTGTGCTGTAAGTACATAGCAACAACTGCTGCATTGTCCTAATGTCATATACCACGACTACCACTATGTTGTTGCCGGCTGGGAGAGGCCTGCAGATTTTAGGTGCAAGTTGCATCACTTGCCTATCATGGGAGAGATTGTCGGTGTTGCCCATCGGCTGCCACCACATTGTCATGTTGACTACCTCCTTCTACTCTGACGTCAAGCCTACACATTTCTTGCAACATGTGTCATCATCCATTGCCCACCTGTAATTGTTGGTTGTCATAGGAACCCTGTGTCATCCCTTTTGTTGATGCCCGTGCCTACGACTGGTTTAACAAGTGTGTCATCTAGAGCCATTGTTGCCAATGCTTGTGCCTGTTGCTCCTGTCTACTGAGCACATTTGCCAAGAAAAAAGAAGAAGAAACCACTGCTTGTTGGTTTTCTAGTCGACCCCTACTCGCCTCAGATTTGATTTTTGATCCTGGGCTAATTGATCCATTTTGGTTGCTACTTTAGACTTTCCTTTTATTGCAGTTGATTGTCACCATTTTCATGATGTTAGTTACATTTGGCATGTAACTATCCACCACCGATGGTTATGGCATAACCATCCCCACGTCTTTCACTACTGCTCGCAATTGCTGCCATGAATGCCCATGTTGCCACATAACTCCTGCCACATCTAGCACTATGTAGGTTACTGCATTCATTAGTCCCATGTCACATTTAACATAAATAACATCTTTGTTGTGGATAATTCCTACTCAAAATCTCCTTCTAGGTAAGTCCATGAATAGGTATTTGGGATGTGGTTTGAGAGCTTAGGCAGCCCTGAAAGCTTGTTCTTCTGGAGGGTACATAGTGATGAGGCCCAGCCATGTGCTCTACTCATTGGTTTCTATAAAAATCTGTAATTGTTTTGTAGTTGAAATGTTGCTGCTATGGTCAACAATAATAGCAGTTTCAAAGTGAAGCAAAACTAGCCAAGAAATGCTGCAATAACACCTATTTCCATAACCATTAAGATAGTCAATCACACCAATTATCTACAAGTATATTTTTACTTTTCTTGATGGGGTGATCATTAACATATGTAAAGGATTTGATAATGACTTACTATAACCATTATTAATGTAAGCAAAGGACTTAATAATAACTTATTTCTATCATCTATTTACTTATAATATACCATTAAAATAAACAAAGATTTTAACAAAAAATTATCATGACATGCTGTTTACCTAATGCCAAAGTATATCAATGTATATTTTTTTACCTTGCTTCTAAATGAGATAGGTCAGAACATCCCCCTTAGAATCTAATCTAACCTATAACTTGCACACAGAAACCACAAGATGTAAGAAAGTTAGCAAAGCTTCACTCAAATCTCAAGTTTATTATTATTGCACCGATGAGGATCCACGAGCCTATTTTATTGACAATTCAATTAATTTGCAAGATTCAACATACCTGTAGGATGTTTAATTTTCATGGTTTTCAAACTTATTTAAACATGGCCTCGTGCTTTAGCATGGGTGATGTTGCTATAGTCCTATGTCTAATTGTCCAAATTATTTGCATGAAAATGCATGTTGGATCATTGCATGTGATGCATAAAATAAGCTTCTTCTACATAATTCCATGCTCATTATTCTTGAAAATTTCTAAGGCCATGTCTCTAATCATAAGGTTGACATCAATTATACTTATTCAATCCCTTCCCATGATGATGAAAATGTCCCCCTTATATTTGTTAATGTGGATCACTAGAAAATCAATAGGGTATGACTAGTCACTAATAGTGGTCATAATATCTTTCACTAATTCCAAGGTAATGATGTTAGACTAATAAAAAAACTCTAACATGATGTTGCATTTATTTAAAAGAGGATGCTTTCAAGCTTTATACATGTCTTACAAAATCAAGTTAACTTCAAAATCCAAATCTAGTAGAGCCTTACAAGGAGCATTTCTTGTAATCTATAGATAAATCATTGAACTTATAGGATTGGTTCTCTTCCTAAATATGTTGCTTTCCTTAATCTATTCATTAAGTACATGGGTTGACATGATAGTTTATACGTTGGTTATACTTTGATTTAAAGGTGGCTCAAAATGCATTTAGGAGGATGTTGTTGTAGGGTTCATAATCATGGATGCTTGGACAAACTTGTGTAAACTAGTAGATCTGAAGAATATATGTTTCTATAGATTATGATTGAAATCACTTGAGTTTTCATCCACCTACATGCTTATAGCTCTTGTAGCATATCATTGTTGCTAATGTGGGGGCATTTCATCTTGCATAAGTGGAGTAGGTGGTAATGGGTTAGATACATGTGACTAAAAGTGTAGGTGAGAATGAGAAGTATATAAAGGAGATTTGGCCTATTGAGTAACATGTCTATGGTACATAGGAGGATAGTAGTGATGAGCAAAAACATGAGTGGTGGAGTTACATAGAGATATAGGTTGTTGGATAGAGTAGCCATAAGGATCAGGCTATTTATAGGTGTACTACTATCTTAGTGGCGACATCCCTCATGACTATAATTTTATTAATATTGATAATACTATTGACATTGAGATGGATCCATAATTTAATAGTATTATTGTTTATGATAGGATTTCCTGTAGTTTCTTTGAGGATAAGACAACCTCTTAGGTACTTGTCTCTTGGTGAATTTTGGATTTAAGGCATAAACTACAAACTCCTGAAGATGTAATAGAATTGGATAACATCCGTTAAAATGCTCATATTTGTACACATCACATCCTTCATAATCTAAATTGGAGTTTTTAACCTCATCCACTACATCTAGTTTTTCCTTTTTCTTATAGTAGTCCTTCCCTACATCTTTCTTCTTTCTTTTATTTGTATCTCTAGTTCTACTTTACTTTTCTTTTTTCTTCATGGATTTTAATGTTGTTTGGAACTTTTCATTGATTGAGTCCAATATTTAATAAACCTTGTGAGAAATTTTGGTGAATTATTTTCTTTATACCATTCCCTCTAACTATTTCTTCTCATCTACTTCATAGAGATAAACATGCTTTTTTTTCTTAGAAGATGGATCCCTATTATAATTTTTATTTACATGTTTTATATGTTAAAATCTTAAAATAGAAAACTTGTCTATGTGTCTTTGATATTCTTATAGGCCCAAGAAAGATGAATTTTTCACATCAAGAAGACCAAGAAATGGAAAGGATCCATGGTTCATTATGGTATACCATGGGAGAAAATGTGAAGAACAAGAAAAAACATAAGAACAAGAGACATCCCAAGCATATTGGGATGTCTCACAACTTCTTAAGATGTCTTAGACTGAGATGAGACGTCTTTGCTAAGATCTTAGCTCTTAGCATGAGACATCCTTGGAGATTTCTCACGTTCTTTTAAGACATCCCACATCTTATTGAGACATCACAACTGAGATGTCTTACAATCCTAGAGATGTATCACCCATGGCTAAGACAAATAGGCCCCAATAAAGACATCTCATTTGCAAGTTATAAAAACAATGAGACAACCTTGGCCTCAAGCAAGACATATTGAGTGATTATTTCTAGCTATTGGATAAATTCCAATAGGTATCTTGAGAGTAACAAACCAATAAAGGCATTACAAACTCAATAGAAAGGCAACAAGAATGTGAGCAAGCATCATATACATCTTTGTGAAGTTAAGATCCTTATCTCTTGTATCTTTTTTGTGTTAAGTAAGCATTGTACACATCTTTATGAAGTCAAAGTCCTAATTTCTCTGTGTGTGTGAGTGTGTGTGTTTTGTATTGAACTCAAAGTAAGGAATTTGAAAAGTTAGCTCAATTCTCCTTATCTCTCATTCCAATTTTGCCTTGAGGAATTATGTGTATTGTGGATAGATACTGATGAGTCATCATTTAGGACGATCACGATATTGTGTACGCGATATCGCAGTTGTGATATTGCGTACGCGATATCGCATGCCAATCGCACCGCAATGTCTATAAATAAGAGACGGCTTTCCTAGTTTTAGCCATCTAGTTTTTAGTCCCTTAGCCAAACTCTTGTAGTTTTTCCTTCTTAGAGTTAGAATTATTTCCCAGTGTATGCCTGCAGTGTGATGATTGTAATTGTATGGCATCCTTATTTGAGTGTGATGTACTTGGACACGCACATGACCAGAAATAAAGATCGAGATTATTTCATCATTACAGCATTCACTTAGTTTAATTATTTAATTAATTTTTATTTACTACTTTCCTAGTTAATCTCTCTCACCCTTAAACTCATGTTAAAACATGGATTGAGTACGACTTGATTACGAGCATTTAAGTGTGACTACTTGGTAACCCAGTAGCATACTTAGGATCTGCACTTGGTAATCCCAGTGGTAGTCATGCACAAAGTCCAAAATGTGTACGAATAATCAAGGAATGGATGCTCATCGCACTTAGGCTTGAATAGATTCTCTTATCCTTTCTCTCTCAGCTTAGATAATATTACTTTCCATTGTCTTTAAGAGTAGCATTAGATTAGAAACCCATCATACACCTCACGCTGGACTAAACCATACGTGACAAAGCTAATACTAGTCTAGGTGAGAAGACAACTATCTAGGTGCCACAACTAGTTCATCTGTAGAGTTTGACTAGATCACTCGTGTAACGCTCGTATTCGTATGGTTGAGTGTAGGGGGTACCTCGCCACTCATCATTGGTGCCGTTGCCAGGGACGGTGCTAGTTATCTAGATTAGTTATATCATACAAGGTCATTGTATAAAGACTTAACAATATATATTTTAGAAAAAAATTAATTATAAAAAGTCACATACGAATTCACACATAATTTCACAACCATGCCTCTCCTACAAGATTACAATAATACCACACTTAGTGAGGAAGTTCATTGGAGAACCAACAAACTATATGATGATGAAGATTGGAGTACACAACTTGAAGTGGGGGTTTCTTATAAACGTGAATGAAAGCAATGTCATCCCAACACACAAAATCATAACTTACCTGATGATGATGAACCCCTATTGGCCACTAAAATCTTAACGCAAATACAAGAGGCCGTTCGAATCTCACATAAGCATTGTAAAGAGAGTCATCTACCTAGGCTCTCTTTAAACAACTTTCCAAAATTTTCAGGACGCTATGACTTAGATCTGCATCAACATTTACAAGCCTTCTACGATGCTTGCACATGGAACAACATTGATAATGGTTGGAAAAAAATTAAGCTCTTCCCCATGACACTCGTTGGCCAAGCAAAAGTATGGTATAGATTGTTAAAACCAAATTCAATAAGACATTGGTCAACAATGGTAGAAGTCTTTAATGAAAAATATCAAACCTACGCAAGAGCGTCAGCCTTGAGGAAACAAATCCAAGGATGGAAACAAGCACAACATGAACCCTTGGACATGGCCTTAGAAAGATATTACACACTATTAAACAACTATCCATGCTATGGGTTCTCTGAGGATAGGCTAATGTACCATATTATTGATGGGCTACGTGATGCAAAAAGAAACACCCTAGGGATGTATGCCCAAGGTCAACTATACGAACTACGAACCCATCAAGTCCAAGAGCTTATTAAGCAGGTAGAAAAAGAAGAGGGAGAATTAGCTAGATGGGAGAGTGTTGAAAAACATCAACGAGACCAAAGTCTTAACTTAACAAAGGTCCATGGTCATACAAAGGAGAAGTCAACCAATCTCAAGGTGGAAACATCATCTTTGCGAACACAACAAACATTAGCAGAAGTCAAGGCAAAGATCAATAAGATGTTGGAATGGACGTATCAAAAGTGTGGAGAATATATCGATATTATTGGAGATAGAGTTTTGACAACCCAAGAAGTAGGACAAAATAGTAAAAAATCAGAAAGAAGGGATAAAGAAAATAAGAGCTCAACTGCCAATCATACGTATGAATGTAACATATGCTTGTACGATCATCCCAAGGGCCAATGCCCAATATTGTTACATTTACATGAGCATTGGGGAAACACGTTACATCTAGAGTTTGTACAGAGATACTGTGTTTGATCACAGTGGCAACAATCCCAGTCGTGGGGGAGACCACTAGACTAGATACACCCTTCATATCATCCGAATCCAAATGCTTATCTTGTTCAACATCCTGTTTCTCCAATTGGGCCAACGCACTTTAACTCACCACAATAACATTCTCCTCAATACTATCAGCCCATACCTTCAACACAGCCACCACCTTGTGCACCTTATACTCCTCCTAACTTTAAACATTCTCATCCTTTCCCTCCTTCCACAGTTCCACCAATTGTTCCTAAGATATCTGCACCACAGCAACAACCCACGAACATCACTTGTGCTACTACTTCCAACAGCAGTGAGAAACATCAGCAACATCCAAAGCGCCCCTTCTTTAAACATAACCATAAGAAGGGACAACACAATTTTGAGGCCACTGCATCCTCCAACTTAGCACAAGTCCCACACTATGATGCACCCTTATCTTTGAACCCAACGCCTCATGTAACTTCATCAGGGCCACCAACTCACACTGCAACAACAATCCAACCCAATGAACACAGCTGTGAAGAGTGACAACCCAATCCTTGCATACCATTTAATAGTCCCAAATATCATAGTGGGTCAAGTCATTATCTAGGAACTACATCATATAAATTGCCCCACTATGCTCATTATAATCAAGTGTGTGAACCTCGATGGGGTAAGTATGACCAAGCCCCAATACTTCCAACATGCAAGGATCCTCATCTTCCATTTATTAATCCTTTCTGTCCTCAAACGATTAGTTATGGGGGATATCCCCCATTCTAATAACAAGCAAGATTAATAAATATTTTTCATTTTTCTTTAATTTTACAACTTTTTGTTTTCCAATTTTTCATTTTTCAACTTCTTGTTTTATCTTTTTGTCTTTTGGTATTTTTGTCTTTTTATAAGTAATCTCATCTATGAATAAAACACTCATGTGGATCGTTGGTTGAGGTGTGTTGTATGTTATTAAGTTTCGTGCGATCAATTATTTGGATAGTAAGCCCATTACACCCACTCATCCATTCTACAAATAAGAGGTTCCGTTCGAGGGTACAGTGATATTTTTGACATTCTTAAAACTTAAAATTAATTTTGTGTTCATTGTACCCAGAATGAAGAAGGATGGACCAAGAGGGAATGATTAGGGTGTGACATTAAGGGGACTTGCGGATTCTCTTTGGTGATATCTATGGGAGTTATCATGCAACGTGGTTGTACTAAGATCCTTGTAGATCTAATGAAAAATGGGAGTAAGAGTAATCAAAAGGGCATTCAAAAATCCAATGTTGTTCTAGGGGGTCCCACTAGAAAGACATGCACCCATGCTTGAAGGTTGATGGCTTCTCTAGATTCAATATTCAAAAAGAAAAAAAAAGAAAGAGAAAAGAAAATGAAAAGAAAAGTGCCACAAAACAGAAATCACTTCTCCCTTGCACAAAACACCAAGTGATTGTATGCCTTGTTGTTATGGTACTCTCATAGTTTCTCATCATGGAATGAAACAATGGGATGTCACTAATTAGAAGGATGAACTTAGTCCTAATCTTGGAACGATGGGTTAATGACATGTTAATCATGCTTTTCACGTAGGATTCGCTGTGCCCTGGGTCAGTTACCTCATGTCCCAATCTCTAGGATCCCTTCTATACTTCGTCTGATCTCACTATTCATGTAATTGTAGCTCGTGTTGTGTGTAGCATAGAATTCTTACCTCATTCCGGTGATATTTACAAGTGTGTGTTTTGTCGAGTTAGTGCAGATTACATTTAACACTTCTAGTGCCCACGGACACTTTAAGTGTGGTTACACAAGGGCATTATAGGTTAGAACCTACTTTGGGGAGGACCCACTTGTGTAATATTTTGTAATATTCACTTATGACATAGCTCACACACACCATTTCTTACCCTCAGCATAATTTTTCATAATGTTCTTTCCCTACTATTATCCCTCTCAATTTCAATGTTCCTATGTACCATTACATAGACTTTTTCTCCCATCTGAGGTTTTATTGATAAAATCCACACCATCATCATTAATTGTGCCTTTTGAATTAATGGAATTACCCTAGAACTCCTTCATAATTGCCTAATGTCCTCAGCTTACAGCGTTGATTTCAAGAAAATCCTTTAAAAATTCAATATTTTTGTTGTGCCTCATGTCACTAGGTATTGCGTACGCGATGTATCGTACACAATATCATGTCCCTGCCACCTATAAATACGTAACGCCCCCCCCCACCCCCACAACACTTAGCATCATTTTTTCCATTCACATGGGGGAGTTTTCGAATTTTTTTTCTCTACGACTTGCGATTGAGTGACCCTTGCTTTTCTAACTATATCTTGCTTGCTGGTACTCTGATTTTAATTCTGTCTGAACCTACTTAAACCCGGAGTGTTCAACTTAGTCATGGGGGAGGGACATCTGCCGAAAAGCACCTAACTTTTTTGGAATTTATCATCACCCAAAAGACATCATTTAGGGTAATTAACTATAACACTTAGAATAATTATGCCAAAAAATCATTTAATCCCTAGGTATACCAGGAAACTAAAATGGGAAACCACCTAATTCATAGGACTCATTATTATAGTTTTTTGGGCAATATCACACGTGATAAAATGAGATCATTAATTAAGGCAAGTAGTAAGGTATAACCTAACTTCAAAAACAACCTTACTAATGCTTGACCCTGTGTGATTACAGATGGCCCTGAAACGTGGACAACAGGAAGGTCCTACTCAAGGTGGAAGAAAACGATCTTAGAGAGGTGGAAGACAAGATCTTGCTGGACAACATACAGAACAGGAGGAGCAATCATTCAGTATTCATCAAGAGGACCCTCCTACCATATAATTTGGGCAGGCAGAAGGAGGAACTGCTGCAGTGCCTAAACAGGGACAACATCTCATGTTGCCCCAAGATTATGTTTAGGCCATCCATGAAAAGTCCACATTCGCTACGGTGATTGTGGAATTGAATCTCAAATTTTTTGCAGAGTTCACTCCTGAGGCTGTTAGGGATCACCTCAAAGGGTCTCCTTTATGGCCTACCCTCTTTGAAAGTGGTGCCTAGTACCTAGGAGAAACGTACCAATTTTGGCACAATAAGGAGCAAGGCACCACTGTCAATATTTGTGGTGTGACAATTGATTTCTCCATGCAAGCCATTTTAGAAGTATTAAACCTTCCGAATACAGGGCCAATGGTTGCTCAGAATCAACTGGACACTTTTAGAACTGAGCAACTTAATAAACTATTGACAGAGAATAAAAAGGTGGTTGATGAAAAAGAGAAGGTTGTTTGGGATGCCTCCGTAGCACAGGCGCAAACTCATGCACATCTTAAGGCACTCAAGGCCTTACAAGAAGAAAAAAAGTAGTTTGTTGCAGACAACCTTCGGTTAACCATTGTAGAAAAGCAAAAGAACATTCTCAAGGAACACTTCCATCAATTCCAAGAATAATTCATCTGGGTCAACCGAGATGTAAGCCGTTTAGCCAGAGAGAATCGAACCCTCTTGATGGAGGAGGTACGCGCCATTCGTCAACAGTCAGCTATTGAGATAAGCGCGTGGCAGAATGAGGCTAAACGACATGAGAAGCTAAAAAAGCACTTTTGCGATTAGGTGGCGATGTATAAAAAAATCCTTGAGAAGGAAATCCATATGGCCAAGGCCCAAATCAAAGCTATCAGTGCTCAACACACTAACTGGTGGGCCATATTGGACACATATGCCTTTGCCCACCAAGTAGAAGTTAAGAGCAGGGACCTGCAGATTCAGGATTTAATAGAATACATAGAGTTGGCAAACCTACGGTATGCCACCTCGCAATGTTAACAGTAGGACACCTGAGGACAGAGCTCAAGCAGCAGGTAGCAACCACCCACATCAAATACGAAGCAAAATTTGTAGAGCGTAAGAAGTTGTTGGAAAAACTAGAAGCTGCAAATTTTGAACTTGAGGTGGTAAAAGCCAGCTACCAAGGATAGAAAGGTGTCGCAACGGACTTGGCTTGATGGCTAGCAAATTTTCAAGAGTACAAGGATAAAGCCAGAGCCTATGAGGAGGAACGACATGTGTTCGCGGCTTGCTATGTCAAGGCCAATTAAATGTTTCTGCAGCTACCCTATCCGTGGGAAGTGTTGACTCCGTCAAACGTTGGAACATTAGCATGGATGGCACATGACCCTTGGATCGAAGAGGAGAAGCTCCAGGCCATACTTCAACGCCATCAAGCCTCAAAACCTGGAGCACAAGACAAAGAGAAGGCACCAATGGAGGAGCCACCGCCACTTGGAACTACATGAGTTTCAAAATTTTTGTAGATGTAGAACATTATGTGTGTTGTGTCTTTGTTTTGTTTTCATTCCACATTGCAGCTTAATCCCATTTTCCCATCTAGTAATCCCATACCTATCCACTGTGTAATCACTGTAACTCAAGGATAAATTTTCATTCAGTCATGGGGGTATGATGAGTTGTCATTTAGGGTGACCGCGATATCGTGTACGCGATATCGTGTATGCGATATAGCATGCCAGTCGTGATATCGCATACGCGATATCGTAGCCTGACGCAATGTCTATAAATAAGAGGCGACTTTCCCAGTTTTAGCCATATAGTTTTTAGTCCCTTAGCCAAACTCTTGCAGTTTTTCCTTCTTAGAGTTAGAATTATTTCCCAGTGTATGCCCGCAGTGTGGTGATTGTAATTGTCCCGCATCCTTATTCGAGTGTGATGTACTTGGACATGCACATGACTGGAAATAAAGATCGAGATTACTTCATCATTGCAGCATTCACTTAGTTTAATTATTTAATTAATTATTATTTACTGCTTTCCTAGTTAATCTCTCTCACCCTTAAACTCATGTTAAAACACGGAATGAGTACGACTTGATTACGAGCATTTAAGTGTGACTACTTGGTAACCCAGTAGTGTACCTAGGATCTATGCTTGGTAATCCCAGTGGTAGTCATGCACGAAGTCCAAGATGTGTACGGATAATCAAGGAACAGATGCTCATCGCACTTAGGCTCGAATAGATTCTCTTACCCTTTCTCTCTTACCTTAGATAATATTACTTTTCATTGTCTTCAGGAGTAGCATTAGATTAGAAACCCATCATACACCTCACGCTGGACTAAATCATACATGACAAAGCTAATACTAGTCCAAGTGAGAAGACAACGAACTGCGACCTAAAGCTAACTGTCTAGGTGCCACAACTAGTCCGTCTGCAGAGTTCAACTGGATCGCACGTGTAACGCTCGTATTTGTATGGTTGAGTGTAGGGGTACCTCGCCACTCATCACATACTCTTTATAAAAACCTTGAGGGTTTGGACGTGTTTCTTAAGGGAAAGCATCCTCAAAAGTATTTAAGAGTTTTGAGATTTAAGGATCTAATTATCTTAAGGGGTTGAATGAGTTTCTTGAGGGAAATCATTCTTAAAAAGCTTGAAACCTTGTTGAGACTTCAATATCTATTTACCTTGAGGGGTTGGATGAGTTTCTTGAGGAAAATCATCATTGGAAAGGCTTGGAAGCATGTTGAGACTTGAGGATCAGTTTACCCTAAGGAGTTGGATGAGTTTCTTAAGGAAAATCATCCTTGGTAAAGCTTGAGAGCTTGTTTAGACCTGAGGGTCGACTATAATTAAAGCCTTGTATAGGTTGTGGTTTCCTTAAACCACATTTTGAGCAATAAAGTTTGGATGTGTACAAGGAGTCTACCCTTTAAGTGTGGATGGATCCAAGTTGGAAAGCCATGTGAATTGATAGTAAGAAAAGTTGGACATTATGGGATTGAACTTATTCATTCCCCCTCTCCAAGTTCTTGATCTTCAAGTGGTATCAAAGCTTTGATACTCTAGCGTAAGTGTTACAACTCAAAGTAAACTATGGAGGAAACTTCTTACAACAAGCTGCCAATATTCAATGGAATCAACTTTGCATATTTAAAGGCTTGAATGTAGGGATTCTTTGCATGCATGGAGTTTAAAGTATGGTAATCCATCCTAGATGGATACATTCATCCAACCTTAAGTAAGATAACTAATTCCAAGAATACTATCATCATTATTAAACCAAGTGGTAAGTGGACTTATGAAGATAAGAGTAAATTTATGTTTGATTCAAAAGCTAGAAATTATCTTTATTGTGAAGTTAGTAAACCAGAGTTCAATAGAATAGCTAGGTATAAAACTGGTAAAGAAATTTGGAATGTTTTAGAGGATACATATGAAGGAACTTCTATAGTACAATAATCTAAACTTCTAGTTCTCCAAAGTGTGTATGATATACTCAAAATAACAAAAGGGAAAAGAATCAAAGATTATTTCTCTAGGGCCAATGATATAGTGGTTGCAATTAAGAGAAGAAGAAAAGATCTACCAGAAAGTTAATTCATCATCAAAACAATTAGAACTTTACAACTGGAGTTTAGACCCAAAGTAATAGCCATGAAGGAAATCAAAGATTTCAGCAATTTTAAATTTGAAGAATTACAAATTACCCTAGTGGCATATGAGATGAATCTTATAAGCAATGTTGAAATCAAAGAAAAGTCCATTTCTCTCAAAACCTCTACATAGAGCTCTACTAAGGAAAAGGGATAATCTAATAATGAGAAAAATAGTAATGATGAGTTAGCTCTTCTATCAAAATGGGTGAAAGGGCTTCTACCATGAAAAGGAGAAAGGATCAATCAAACAAGCAACAAAGGTAAGAAAAAAGATAAGCAATTCAAAAATTCTAATTTTCATATGTGTACAATAGAATGTTAGGTATGTGATGCAAAAGATCATATGGCCTCTAAATATCTTGGTGTAAATAGGATACAGGAAAAGGTGTTCATAAAAGAAGCAAAGAAAGCAAGAAATTTATATACCAATTGGGATGATAAATATAGTGAGGAAAGAAGCTAATGATGATTCAATTCAATCACATATTCTTTGCATGGCTATTGTACATGAAGTACCTATCAATGGCCAAGTCAATGACACAAATGAATTTAAAGGTACAATTAAAGAAAGGTATGATTTTCTTTAAAATGAAATAATTTCAATTTAGAATTTATGCACCAAAATAAAAAAGGCTCTACATATTAAAGAACTAGAAATAGGTTAACTTAATATGAAATGCTCAAATATTGAAAAGAAAAACTTAGACCTAAAGGTTAAGATTCAATAGCTAACTCTTTCTTATGAGCATATTAGCAAAGAACTTACAAATACTAAACTCATTAATGAAAGGTTCACCAAAGAGAAGGAAATTCTATAAGTCATGCTTGGATGAGAAAGAGATCCAAATAATAGAAGAGGATGGGGAACCAATCCTTATATTAAATCATCTACAAGTATTTCACCAAAATGAAGTTCTTCACCTAGGTTTAAACATCTAGCCAAAAGGAGCAAAACTATCTATTATTACTATGGAAAGTTTGGACATGTACAATCTTATTGTTATTTACGCTTAAAGCACTATAGCTTAACCACTTGGTCTTATCAAAAGTAGCCTAGAAAAAATTTCCTATAGGTTAATAAAGTTTGGAGACCTAAGGAGAAAAAGCAAGAGAAAGGAATATTTACAAATGTTACACCATAAAAGAACCACTCTATAGAATGAAGATGGATGTTCAAAACATATGACCAAAGACAAATCTCAACTTATTGAACATAACTATGGCACTATTACTTTTGAAGATGATGTAGAGACTCTAATCAAAGGTATTCACAATATTAGAGGCAAACATCAACAATGAGTTAAGGGAATATTCAATGGTCTTCAACAAAATTTTTGTAAGTTGTTTCACCTTGAAAAATCCTTGTGAGCTTTGCACTAGTAACAAACATTCCATAGGCTATTTTTATGTGTTTTAGAGATAAATGTTTATATTAAATAAGTAAGATATTTTTAAATATATTTGACAATTGATTGAAACACCACCAAGAAATCTTATGTTGCAACTTGTAAACCTCACCATAAACTTGAGGGTAGAATTTTATTGTAAAATCTGAAGATTGTACTCCATGAGATGCAATTTCACATACTTCCCAAGTTTTGGGGTTGAAAAAATGCCTCATAAGTTGGCATAGCCTCACTTCCTAAGTGTTGGCACATTTATGCCATTTCATGGAGTAGTGATGGTCATTGCTAAGGAAAATTTGGTCCATAATTTTATTTCAAAATTTAAGAACTTGTAGGGAAATATATGGGTTAAATTAGAGAAATGAAGATTCCAATATCTTTCCTTTGCTTAGAGATTGTAAATCTGAACATCTTGGAAGGCTCTCTAGAGTTTTTGTCATTGTTCCTAATGGTTTGGAAGCCATATAAAGGGTTTTAAGCATTATGCCACCTAAGAAGTTGCATTTGCATTGGTGGGAGAAATAGAGAATGCTGCAAGCGTGAAATGGGAGAAGAAACGGTTGCCTCTCAAGCCCAAATTTATGAAAAAGGGTCCTTTGATTGGGTGTTTTATGGATTGTTTATGAACAATACTTAAAGAATTAAAGAATGGATCAGATGAAATACTGGTTGGTGACAAAGCAACGTCAGAGGGAAGTTCTGTTCAATATCTAGAAATATAAATCTCTAAAAGCCAAATCAGCAGATGCAGAAACATTAGAAAATATTTCTCATAATGTTTCAGCTGTAAGAAGAAAATCATAATGAAGGCAAAATACCGATTGCTCATGAGTTGCTAAAAGCAACTATAAAAACAAGGAGAAATATTGGTGCTAAAACGGGCCAACTTCATAGGAAAATGTGCGTTTCAAGAACAGAGGATGGATGCTGGGGTTGGCACTATTCTATGTATGGTTGATGGTCACGGTCAGATTTACAACACCCAAAATTCACTGTAGCAGATAAAACCAACCCCAAACCAGGCCAAGCCTGCCCATGTCTCCACCAAATTTGCTCATTCAGCAATCCTAAATGCGTTCAGCGCCTCAAGAACACAGATATACTCTTACATGACACAGAAGCAAAGGAGTTTGGTTGCATCTGAGCAGGGAAGCAATTCGGAATGGAACTAGACATTTGAATTAAACACTGGCAAAATGTGACAGAGAATTTACCGCAGCAACAGCGCTAATGAGGGCGATTTTGTCGGTGAAGTCAGCATTCCTTTAGATGCGGTGTTCACAGAAAGGAGAATTTCTCAATCATTGTAGGATGTTGTTTTGAAAGATTAGATTTACTGCGGCAAGATCAAGTTGGGTTTAACATTTACATCCAAGACAGAGAACCGTATTGGCCATTCAAAAGGAGAATCTGATGCGTAATCAACTTTTGAGGAAGACAATAACGTGCTTAGGCAATAGGTTGACAAAGTTTTGTTATAAGAGTACTATGCTGCTTGCGGGAATAATACTGTAAGGGAAATCATTGAAGGCTTTAAGTTAAAAACATGAATAATGACCATCCTGCCATTCCGCAGTGCTTGATTCTTTAGCCTTGAGAAAGATTGGGTTTCACGTTGATAGGTTGGGTTTATGAGAGCATGATTTGCTGAAACGGTTACACAAGAATTATCTTCTCTACTTGGAAAGGAAATCGTCGCCTGCGACATGGTCCATATATTGGCTGCGACTTGCAAAAAGTTCATATTGAGGAAATTTATTTTCGACGGTGGTTTTACAGTTGCAGTGGTTGCCAGAAAGCTTTTATGCAACAAATCCCTAGTGATGGTCACTGACGGATTTGGCATGGAAATAGGAAAAATGTTTGAGGCAGAGGTGGTTATCATAGCCATGCTTAATCCCACCAACCTCGTCCGTTTCAGCGGCAGTTGCAGGAAACTGAGGAAAGCAAGCAGATAGATGCATGTTTTCATCAGACAAGATTCACGGGCTTATGTGCAGCTTCTTACTTTTTTTCATCAATTTTACGGCATATAAAAACTATAAAAGGCACAGAACAAAGACAATGCAGGCGGGCAGCAAATTTGCAGACCACATTGGCGACAATGGCAGAGATTTGATCCAATTCACAGTTCATTTCAAGTTCTATGAATTTGCAGCCAACATCCAGCGCATTTCAATGGAATTTCAAGCGGGAGGCGGTGGCTGGGCAGGCCAAAATAACACTGGGCTGCGGCACCAAAAATCAGGGTTTCACCCCCACAGCCAGCGTCTTGGGCTTGGGCTGCAGACCTATGTCTCTGCCATGGCACACCAACGCGTCCATTTCTAGAGGATGCCAAAAATATTGCAGTAATTCTGAGAAGATTTTGAGTAACCGTTGTTAAACTTGTTCTTGAAATAAATCCTGAAAGGCACTTGTGGATGCAGCAATGGTAGATCCTCCGCCAGCGTATCCTTCCTCTTGTAAACTGATTCCCTGTGCAGCCCGGCCAGTACGTGCCACGTTGCCAGTAACAAGGAACAGCGGTCTCAAATCGTTTGAACGCGGTCTCAAATTATTTGAACGCGACACAGTTGGTTACTTTTTAAGAAATATTCCCTTTGTAAATATAATAGCACGGTGCTTTTTCTAATATTAATTTTTAAGGGAACCTTGGCTTCAAAATTTTTCATTTCACAAATATTATATACATGTTTTGATTTTAAAAAGGTTATGATTTAAGAAGAAAAGAGATGTATGAGATATTTTTTTCAATTATGAGACATTTGGCTATTATCCCTTTTATTTCTATGGAAGTTGTAACCTCTTATGATAGTTAGAACTAAAACCCCTTGATATTTGTAACTTCTCATGATTGTAACTGAGAGTTGCCAACTATGGCATGTATTTCTCAAATTTCTTATAACTTCTTAGGGAAGTTATGATTAAACTCCCATAGATATTTGTAACTCACCATAATCCCTTATGATGTATGTAACTATCCAAAGCTACTATAAAAAGGGATGGATAAGTAGGATTTTGGGGAAGATGGGGGAAAGGACATTTGAAGAATTCTTGTAAGATGGCTTACTAAAGACATTAATTCTATGAGTTCATTTCTTCCTATTTTGTTTTAGTTGCTTAGCTAATGGTTTAGATAGTATCATGCTTAGTATTTAATTTTGGGATTTTTTTCTAGGTTACTTTTATAACTTTGTTTTTGTGTAATATTAAACTCCTATTAAGATTTTCCATAAAAAAGTTTATGTTAAAAAGCCTCAAGAGAAATTTAATAGTAATATCTTAATGAAATTGCTTGTTTTGAGCATAGAGAATCTAGGAAAATCTTTGATACTTTGATAAGACTGAAATAGCTTCTTTATTTCTAAAGTTTATTACCTTGGTATTTCAATCAAGAAATTGTCAAATTTTTTGAAAGCTCTGTTGAATGCAATCTTTGACAACTATTAACTAGCCAAAATAGAGACTCGTACTTTGTAGTTTACATAGTGATTTTTGATAGTTTAATAAGATTGTCTTTATGAAATTGCTTATTGAGCTTAGGAAGTTTGAACAATTCGTAGTTATTGAATTAGGAATAGCTTTATTGCAAAGTGTTTACTCATGTTAATTTATCTTGCTCAAATATTTGAGGTTTCATGCAATTCTGCTTTCTTTTCTTTCTCTTTCTAAGTCCATTGAATCTCACTCTATTTCTAGCTTTCTTGTGGAACTTTCTCTCTAAGGGAAATTAGAAGTAAATTGGTAGAACTATGCTCAAATGTTTTTGCAAAATTTTATTTGTTATAAGGAGGTATTATAAGAACCATATAGACTAAGTGATTGAGCAAAATAGGAATCTTCAACAACTCATAATGTTTGACAAAGTTAGTTGAATCTCTTTTATGAATGCCAATTACAATTTTATACACAACCCAATTATTTTAATATTCACAATAGCAAACACATACTCACGATTAGTTCATTTTATAATTATTGAATTTATTTGGAGGTATATAGGCCTTGGTGTTGCCAGAGACTAGCAAGCACCTAAACCTTATTTGAAGAGCACCTTCGATCTCATGACTTCCCAAGGTTATGAGATCCATAGGGACACAACATTGGTTGTATGGTCCCAAATGGTTGTCAACACCAAGTGAAAAAAGTCATACCATGTCTATATTTGGGCTTGGATAGGTTATAAATGCCTTTTGTGCTATCAAAAAATGACATTTTCCTAGGTTTTTGTGGGTGTATAGCCTCAAATACGTTGGAACCACCCACCCCTAATGTTGATGGTGTTGGGTTTTCTTCCAACAAGAACCAACGTAGTTGCCATAATTACCAATAATTCTTGGGTTTCCATTTTTTCATGAACCCAATATTGGAATGGTTGGGGTTTTCACTTTCCCAGCCATGGCCAATGTAGTTACAATGATTCTTAGCAATGTCTCCATGGCCAGTATAGTCACTATAATTCCTAGTGTAGATGTTTCAAAGCCAATGTAGTTGCAACAAAGCCAACAAAGATGCAACAAAGCTAGCGTAGTACCAAAATTTTATTTACTATTTTTAGTATTCGATGTGGCTTTGATGGCTTTGGATGCATTAAAAATTACCATAAATGGAAACTATGTTAAAGTGTGATGACCAGCAAGGTATTCCTACGCCCAACCATACGAATCACAAGCATTCACACATGATCTAGTAAAATTCTGTAGACCTTAAGTTCCTAAGTACACTAGTTGCAAAACATGAAATCTAATTGTGACAATCGTTGTCTTCTCAACTACACTTGTGGGACTTAATTGTATGGTTAAGTGTAATTTAGATACATATTTTTATTATTTTGTATTTTATTTATCTATAATTGATGAGTGGCAAGGTACCCCTACACTCAACCATACGAATACGAGCGTAGCACGTGCGATCTGGTCGAACTCTATAGACTAAGTGCCTACACGCCTCATGGAACACTTAAGGTTAATTATTCGTTGTCTTCCCAGACTTACTTGTATTTGTCACGGTGTATGGTTAAGTAAGTTTGAGGTATATGATTTTTATAGCTTTTCAGTTTTATCTCCTATGCTGATAAGGTAAAGGGTTGAAGAGAATAATTACTAACTTTAACTAACTAAGTAAGTATTAATTAACCTAGCGTCAGCATCTGTTCCCACTTACTGTTCACACCTTGAACCAATGCAACCTTGGTTACCAAATGCTAATCATTGCTGGGATCACCAAGCGTAACGCACGTGCTCGAAGTGGTCGTACTGAGGCACTTAACTAGAAGAGAAGGGTAGAGAGAGATTTAAAGACTAATAAAGCGATTAAATGGTAAACAGTAAATAACAGTAAATAAAATCCTAATTAGCCTATTCCATGCACTGCAAGGTTTATCTAAGAAGTTCATCTTTATTTTCGTACAAAAACATGTGTTCAGGTACAATATTTGCTTGAATAAAGATCCGTTCACTTTGGAGTTCCTACTGCGGGCACATGGAAAATATTCTATCTCTGGAGAGGTAAAACTGCTAGAGTTTTGCTAAGGGTCTAGATCTAGATGAGAAAATAAGGGAGAGTCACCTCTTATTTATAGACTTGGTGGTGTGGGGGACGACACGATATCACGTACATGATATCGTGTGGGATGCGATATCGCGGCCCATGTGATATCACGTCCCATCATACCCCCATGACTGAATAAAAACTTGTCCTCGAGTTCCTTACAAAATATTGGAACGGTATGGGATTATTGACTCAAATGGAACTAATGGGATGACATGTGAATGGATCATCATTACAAGACATGAAAAAACGAGTGTTCATAACAACAAGAGTGAACACCTTATACATTGACATCAGGCCTTAATTGACAGCTAAGAAAGAGAGAGAGAAAGAAGTTTTGCTACTGCCAATGCCAAGATTACGTTTTTCGTTGTTCATTCGTAAGCGCACCATCGATCTTGCTCCTTGCATAGCTGCTTCAGCACTAGTCCATTCCAGGTGTTCCCTCCAGATCCAATTCATTGTTTTATGATCACCATCTGCACACACAACATAGTCTTTATATTAGCAAGGGTAAATGAATCACAATGTAGTTGATACCTTGCTTCGGTGAAAGGTCCATTAGATAGGTTTTGGTATGGCTGATTGCAGGTCTGGAGATATAATATTGATGACTACCGAAGGTGTAGGGGTTAGGAGAAAATCAAAAAAATTGGGCCCCGTACCCCCAGGACTAATCACGAACCTTCGGTAGTGAGAGAATGGAAAAAGAAAAGGAATAAGAAAGATGAATAAAAAGAGACAACTATGACATCGATGAAATAGATGTCAAGATGGAAATGAACAATATAATATATATTGAAAAAATGTTAAGGAAAATAATTTAACTGGTGCACCAAATAGGAGTGTCAGTGGGTCCTCCCCAAAGTAGGCTCATGCCCTTAATGCCTTGACAAACCCACATTCAAAGAGTTCGTAGGCTCTGGGAATGTCATTTGGAACAAGAGTTAAAGTCTTAATCGTAAGAATTTACCAAAAAGAAAACAATGCATCAACCAAAATATACACTAATGATACAACCGATAATAAGGTAAACAATGGAGAGAAGGATGGAGAGACGAGAATAGAATGGAGTCTCAAGAACAAGGTGGTGTACAGCCCCTTGTGTAGTTCATGATTAATGTGACTTAGTAGATCCCATTCCAAGTCTGGCCTCAACAAACCACTTCCAGTGACTCCACATTAATGCATTCGACCAATCCATCCTCTTGAAGTAACAAGAATGCCTTCACCCAAAAGCCACCACTAGTCTGACAAAACGAAGGAGGAGATAATGGGAAGTGAGAAGGGCCTTAGTTAGAGGNATCCATACATCCACCAATTTCTATGGTCTCTCTCGGCTTGGAAATGTACAATCCCTTTCTAAATAAGAACTATTAACAAATCAGTGACTGAGCATTTCTCAAACTAAGGAAGGACTCAAGGATTGAAAAGGGTGTGACTTCAAGAGAAATTTATGCATTTGTGTTGGCCATTCTCTTGGGTGCTTGGATGTGTTCTTCTTGAGTTTTCTTACTGTTTGAACGTTACTCAATTTTCGGGAAGCTGAGTTAACAAAAATAACAAAGTCTTTGCATGGTGTGGTTCNTAAATGATCAACATAGGTGGCCATCTCCCCCATGACTAAATGGAAAGGGAGAGATCTGAAATAATGAGCACCTGTTTGGATTTCTTAGAAGTGCCCAACTTCTCCCCATTGATGTTTTCAGGTTAAGGGGTGGAAGTTGGCGATGCTCATATTTCAATGTATCTATGCCTTCATTGTGGGCATGAGTTGTTCCCCTAGTTCATTCCATGAATGTTAGTTTGCTCTTTTAACTAGCTGTCAACCACAGGGTGTCCACTACTTGTGTGGTTGCTACATATAGGCATCTTTGTCTCAGAGTTTCAAGGGCACACCTATTGCATGGAGGAGATGCTGAGAATTCCTCCATGTCATCACCTGATGAATCACTGTATGTGATGCATGGAACTTTCTTTTTCTCGATTTTTCCATAAATATTTATCTTAGATATCTCGAAGGAAAGATCATGAATGCCTAGGCATGCATCTATTGTACTTAGCCATGCCCTTCCCATTATGTTTGGGAAGTCCCCTTTGTTGCTGTTAACTTCTATCACTAGGAAGTCAGCTGGGTATGACCGACCACACACAGTGGTAACGATGTCCTTCACCAATCCCAAGGGAATGGTGATGGACTGGTCAGCCAGCTCTAATTGAATGTTGCTCTTCTTGAGTTGGGACAGGTTCCAGGCTTGATACATTTATCGTGAAATTAGGTTGACTCTGGAACCTGAGTCAAGAAGAGCCTTATGTGGTTCATTCTTGGTGACTTGGAGGTAGATTAAGGGACTTCCAGGGTCAGATAGTTTCCTAGGAAGGTGGCCTACCTTGATCTAGTCACTTATGGTATGTGTTAACATAACCGTATGCGTGAAGCTCTGTTGTTGGACTGAAGGGTGCTCTGAAGCCTTATGTGTTGGAGGAGCGTACCTAGACTCAACCACTTGTGGTTGTGAGAGCTTGTATAGGCTTTTGGTTCTGAAGAAAGGTATTCTCTTTTTGTGGTTGTCAGAACCAGCAGTGGGTTGAATGGTTATGGCTCTCATAGCATTACGTTGCTGCTATTGAGTAGGGAGTTTCCCTTGCATTGTTGGAGTGGGTGGTATGGGAACTACCGGTGGAAGAGAGGCGGATGGATTAGGAGGATGGTAAGGGTGTGGAGCATCTCCCGGAGGAGAAGGAGTCCTTATAAAGTACTCTCGAACTTGGTAGTGATTTTTTGGAGTTGCGTAACCCATAGGGTCACTTGGAGAAATCGACTACTGCACATAGTAACCATAATGATTGGGTTACCGGTAAGGGTATTGTTGCCCAGCTAATGGCATCCCCCATGACTATGGGTGTTGCCACTACTGATGTTGCTTGATGGATTGCGGTGGAGTTCCACTTGGATAGTACGTCAACGGTTGGTGGAACTATCTTGGGTTACCTTGAAGATAAGGTAACCTTCGGGGTGTCTGTCATTTGTTAAGTCTTGGGTTGAGTGCATACACCCTAGACTCTTGTAGATGTGAGATGATTGGACAACATCCCTTAGGATGGTCATAGTATCAGATCTCACATCCATCGTCATTGTCTGTGTCTGAATCCACAACCTCATTAGAGATAGTTATTTTCCCCTTACCCTTGTCATGTGCAGGGCTTGAATCTCTCTACTTTTTCTTGTCCTTGTCACTACTTTGTTCCTCCTTAGACTCCTCTACAATCTTTAGGACAGTTTCAATTTTACTATCTAAGGAGCTCCATACTTCATCTACCTTAGCCAATACTTTTGTTGTTAGCTTTTGAAGAGGCAAGGTTTTTCTATTCACCAACTCTTTGAGTGGTGACTCATCCTCTTCATCACAAAATCTCACTCCCTTCTTTCGAAGAGAGGGATCATGGTTATATTCTTCCGCACTTTCCCTTTTTCATAGCTCCCCTTCTTCTTTGGCTACTTGTTCCAACAATCGATGAATTTCATAGGATCTAAGTTTTGATAATCTCTCTTGGGCATAAGTCCCAAGGGTTCTCCTAGTTTCGTACCTTAGCCCATCTACAATGTGGCAGAGCTGATCCCACTGTGCATAACCATGGCATGAGCAACGATGTAACAATGCGTAGTAGTGACCCATGGCAGCATCTAAGTGTTGGCACATTTGGCCATTCCATGGAACAATAAGAGTCATCTTGAACATTATTGTAAGAATAGGAGAATGTGAATATGTTATTTCATATCATTGGTATGAAATTTAGGGGGTGGCCCATATTGGAATAATGGTGTGGAAAACAAAGAATACTAGGAATAATCATGTTGCTACATACAATAGTCCAAAAATATATTTTTTTTAAAAAAGGAGAGAGGATATACTATCGCAACATTTCTTTTTAATCTCTCAAGGAGGCAGTGATAAGGTTTGAAGGAATAAACAGTAAAATTTTTAATATGAAGAAACGTTGGTTCGAGCTTCAAAGGTTACCCAGGTTGAGAGTCACGAAAATGGAAAAGATACGAGTTACAATTTTTGAAGAAATAAAAACAACAAAACCAAAAGACAGAGATTATTCCATAAATGACGCAGGACTGTATTCTGAATTTTTCTGTTGAAAACACATTCAAATCGTGACCCTGGTTCAGACGCGCATAACTGCGAAAGGTTTTAGATATGTAAAAAAAATGCAGAAAAAGAAAAAACAAAGTGGCTTTGAAAATGGAGAACAGAGGATGGAGAACAGATCGATGAATTCATGGGCTTTTTCTCTAATTAATTTTTCTCCTATTCTTGATTTAACTCTCGTATTTAATGGCCCTTGGATGAAGTTGCAGATTGCGTATTATTTTGTTTCACCTTCATTTTCTGTGGTTAGAAATTCCACAATAAACATTCAAACATAGCTGAAGCGTCTCTTGCTACAACTGATGGAAAAACAGTCTAGAAAAATGCCTATTCTTTCATCAAATTACCTTTTAACCAGAGCAGCAGAAGTGCATAACCACCAACCGCGCTGTGCTTATCATGGCACAGGCGGGCACCAAAAAAAAAAGAAAAAACACAACCGCCATCGCCATGGGCACGGCCAAATCCCTGAAGGACAAAACCCCTTTTCTGTGGATGTAGTAGCAAAGAAAAAAAATGAAACCCTCGCCCACACGCAGAGACAGAATCGCGTTTTGTTCTTCATCTTCAAATCACCCTCTTCTCCAGCACTGCTGCGGCAAAAGCGAGCTCTTGTTCTACACGGCAGTCCGCGTTGGTAGCGTCGCTGTTCTACCACCAAAGCCTACTCGCCTCAGCATTGTTTTTAAACAATTCGGTGAATTTCGTGGTTGTGCACCCTTGGAGAGTATAGAAATAGGGTAATTGCTACAATAAGATTGAAACAAAAACAACATCATAACCGGGAACTGATTTTGAAATTTCAGGTGGTGAAAAATGGTAATCACAAATGTCATTTGCCAATCTGAAACAACAGCCATGCGTGATGCCGAAGCATTCGATATTGCATACCAATCCACAGAACGCGGCAACAAAGACACGAAGGCATGCTAAGGCAGGTGTATAACCGAATCCGTAGAGCAAGAGATATTTCAACTGATGCTGGAGTTGCAGTTTAATCCATCACCGAAACTTACCAATAATTTAATTATTCCAAGTGATAGGATGAAGACTTACCTTTAATTATTCCAAGTCTTAAAATATTCTTAAAACATTAATTTTCAAACATTATTTTATATATAAGTTACTACTCATAAAATATTTGTAATATTAATGTTAAAATATTTGTAAAACATTTGTAATATCACATTACATAAAATATTTATAATTTATAATATTTACAAATATTAATATTAGCATAAATTCCTCCTAACTTTATGTATAACTTCCTAACTTCTTAACTACATAACTTCCTCCTAACTAAATGGGTAAGTTGTAACCTCCTTACTTGGGAGAAAAGTTAGCTAGGATATTTTGGAATGTAACTACCTTATGAACCTTATAAAAAGGCTTCAGGGGTAAGGGGGAAGGGGGGTCTCACATATCACACTTGGGAAAAGACACTTGATACATCACACTTTTGGAGAAGACACTTGATCCATCACACTTTGGGAAGGCTACTAGCTAGCACTTGGGCTCTCACTTGGAGACACACTTCGGGTCTTGGGAGAAGAGCATTTGTAAAGAAGAAAGTGTGAACGATTGCTTGTAAGATGGCTTGCTAGAGTAAAGATTTCAGCCTCTTTGTCATAGTCATGTGAGTTTTGCTTATTGTTTTTATTTTGTTTAAATTGTTTAGCTAGTGGTATAGATAGTATCATCCTTGGCAAGTAATTTTTGGATTTTTAGATTGCTCTTATTGTTCTTGTTGCCCGATAGAAAATTTCAGTTAAAATTTTGCCATAGAAGCACTTGTGTTTAAAAGCCTTAAGAGCATTTTAGTAGTAAATTTTATTATTGTGCAACGTATAAGAAATGCTATTGAGATCAATGTAAGAGAGCCTCTACTTGTAGTCATGCCGTTGAACGATACAATAGTCAAGAGGGTTCAGAAAATATTTGGTATTTTGATGGGACCAGAATAGCTTCTTTTTATCTTTAAAGTGAATCTCCATGGTATTTCAATCAGAAATTGTCAAAGTCTTTTGAAGGTTCTGTTAAATGCAATTGTTGATGTCCATTATCTAGCCAAAAGAGAGTCTTGTACGTGATAGTTTATGCAGTAATTTTTTGGTAGCATAGTAGGATTGTCTTGAAAAAATTGCATATGTGAGCCTTGAAAGTTTGAACAATTCATAGATATTGAATTTGGGATAGCTTTATTGCAAAGTGTTTACTCGTGTCATTTTACCTTGTTTAAATATTTGACATCTACACAAATCTGCTTTTCTTTTCTGTCTATTTCCATCGAATCTTGCTCTATTTCTAGTTTTCTTGTGGAACTATCTCTTTCTCTGGGGAAAATTAGGAGTAGATTCACGGAGTTGTGCTCAAATGTTTTCACAAAATTTTATTTGTTACAAGTAGGTATTATAAGGACTATGTAGACTAGGCAATTGAATGAAATAGGAACTCTCAACAACTCACAGTACTTGGTAAAGTTGGCTGAATCTCTTTAAGATAAGTCATTTGTAGTTTACACACAAAGAAATCGTTTCATTTTACACAACTGCACGCTGCAATAGCACACACACATACTCACATTAACTACTGAGTTTATTTGGAGGTATCTAGGCCTTGGTGTTGCCAGAGACCAGCAGGCACCTAAATCCTGTTCGAGGACACTCGTTGGCGGTTGCGTCCCAAACGGTCGCCAACACTAAGGATTCATGAGTACCTTGTTTCCATCCTTGGATCTGCTTACATAAGTTAGACACTCTAGAGTACGTTTGATATTTATCGTTGAAGAGTTCTAACATCATACTCCACCTCCTGATGGTTTCCGGTTCTAAGGATTGGTACCAACTCTCTGCTTCCTTAATGAGTGTCTTGGGAAACAACTTTAGTTTTTTCCACTCATTTTCAATGTTTTGCAAGGCGAAGGGATCATGGAATGCCTGTAAATGATTTTGTGGATTAGCATTGTATCCCCCTTCAAAGCGTGGGATATTGTTCATGTCTAAGCACTTGATCTGACTATCTTTTTGATGCCTTGTTGGTATTCTCACTGCCTCCATTTTATCTAGCATGCTTTGGGTGGCAAGTAGGGGTTTGTCATGATCATCTCGTTCATGACATCTATGATGTTTACATTGTTCCCTACTTTCCCTTCATTCATGCCCTTGTCCTTGCTCTCAACTCTCTCGTCGAGGTCTCTCATTTTGCCTACCTCTATCCTCATCGTTATGCTCTTTATGACTACACCCTGATGTGGAAGGAGAGGGTGAATGATGAGATGAAGGGGAAGAAGAAGGAGAACTCATTTGTGGCCTCGACCCCAATCGTGATGACGATCTGAGTGTCTGTCCTTGTTATGTGTTGTTGTTCCCTCAGTGAATAGCTAGTGTTCATGGGGATCAGAACTAGGGTTGTGTATCGTGGAGCGTAGGCTCTGATACCCCACCTCCTCACTATCATTAGGAGGGGGAACATCTTTCGATAGAGAACCCGTTATTAGTGGTTCACCATCTCCAATTTCACTTAGGATGTGTGAGACCCCTTTGTCCTTCAACAGTGTATGGTGGCTCTCCTACCTTGAGTCCCTTAGATGTTGTGTGGGTGTGGGATGGTAATCCCTCATGTCAAAATCTGCCGCAACGTATTCAGCATATAATTCCATCATGCTTATTTGTGCCAAAGCATGGAGAAGCATGTTAGGAACTATGCGATTTGGAGGTAACACTATGTTACCTTGCAAGTCTCTCTAGTGCATCTATTCATCCTGATGGAGGATAAAAGTAAAACTGGGTATGTACTCATCGGGATGAGTATATACCACCCTATATTGTTGAGTAACTGGCGGATTTTGGTTATGTGTTTTAGACTGTCGAGTATTCTTTGTATGATCCCTAGGTGGTGAATTACTCTTATGAGAAGAAGAAGAAGACATGGTGTCTTATCGATGTGCTATTTAACCATTATATAATTTTTCGTATGGTTAACCCTAAGGTTCGTTTAAGCTCCCAACAATGTGAGTGATTTCCTATGTTCTACTTAGCACACAAACACTTAGTCCTCGGAAACGGTGCCTATGATGAGTGGTGAGGTACCCCTACACTCAACCATATGAATACGAGCGTAGCACGTGTGATCCAGTTGAACTCCACAAACTAAGTGCCTACATGCCTCATGGAACACTTCAGGTTAATTATTTGTTGTCTTCCCAGACTTACTTATATTTGTCACAGTGTATGGTTAAGTAAGTCTGAGGTATATGATTTTTATAACTTTTTGGTTTTATCTCCTATGTTGATAAGGTAAAGGGTTGAAGAGACTAATTACTAACTTTAACTAACTAACTAAGTCTTAATTAACCTAGCATCAGCATTCGTTCCCACTTACCGTTCACACTCTGAACCGATGCAACCTTGGTTACCAAACGCTAATCGTTGCTGGGATCACCAAGTGTAACGCACGTGCTCAAAGCGGTCGTACTGAGGCACTTAACTAGGAGAGAAGGGTTGAGAGAGATTTAAAGACTAATAAAGTGATTAAATGGTAAATAGTAAATAATAGTAAATAAAATCCTAATTAGCCTATTCCATGCACTGCAAGGTTTATCTAAGAAGTTCGTCTTTATTTCCATACACAAACATGTGTTCAGGTACAATATTTGCTCGAATAAAGATCCATTTACTTTGGAGTTCTTACTATGGGCACATAGAAAATATTCTATCTCTGGAGAGGTAAAACTACCAGAGTTTCGCTAAGGGTCTAGATCTAGATGAGAAAATAAGGGAGAGCCGCCTCTTATTTATAGACTTGGTGACGCATTGCGATATCGTGGGGGACGACACGATATCACAGCCCATGCAATATCGCGTCCCATAAACAATTAAAAAAAGTTGAAAGTTAACTCATGAACCACTTTAATTAATCCAATTTTTGATTAATAACTAACTATCCTAACATAAGTATTCCATCCCACTTTCTGTGCACATCTTGAACACATATAACGTTGCTAGGTTATCAAATGTTAAGCATTGTTGGGATTACCAAGAGTTAGACGCATGCTTAAAGAGGTCATACTTGTGTGCTTAATTAATTTTATTTAATTGAACTAGCTTACTTTAGCTTAATTACTTGGGAGCATCAATGGAAATTTCATAAAACATTAAATGTATGAATAAAATATTTAAGTTAGCAAAGGTACTGCAAGGTTTGATTAGAAAGCTCATTTTTATTGTTGCACACACTACTGTGCTCAGGTACAACAATGCTCAAATAAAGATCTGTATACTCAATGACTCTTACTGCAGGCACTTTGGAAAATATTCTAACTTTGGAAAAAAGAAACTGCAAGAGCTCTGCTATGCTATGATAAAAAATATATCAAAATCATGTGCCCAAGTGCTATATTTATAGGCCGACACATATCCCATGATATTGGATATTTGACATCACATCTTGGGGCTTAATATTTGGTATCCAATATCGGGGCTCCAATATCGCGTATATGATATTGAAGCTAGATAAAATACTATTCATCATATCTCCACGAATGAATGAAAACTCATTCTCAAGTGAATAAAAGGAGGAACAAGTTTCTTACAAAATATTGAAAAGGTATCAGATTATTAATTGACATGCAAACTAACTTAGACAGAATAGACAGACTCTAAGTGACTGAGTGTATGGATTTACAATCTTTAATACCCTGGACAAAACTAGCATTCAACTCCTTTGGCAGTTGAAGAGCCAATGAGCATGAATATTCCTTGTCACATGGTGTTGTTGCAACTTCCTTGGTAAGGACAATCCCACTTCTAGTCTGAAATTTCCACTGCAATCATAATAAAATTGCAGATTAGTGTGCAATGTGTAGCATATAGCTTTTAAGTACCATATCCCATCGATGGTTATACTTGGCTAGGTTGTGATTATGGTGGATTGATTCCTTTAATAGGGTTAGTAGGAAAATTGAAGAATAGGATGAAATGGATAAGCAATCCATTATTAAATTCAGAAAAGTCCAATGTGATGAAATGCTTAAAGAGGATTTAAGAATTCACAACAAATAAAAAGAGGATTTCACTAAAAAATGTTGTAAAGATATGCATAATTAAATGTCATTGACAAGGCACACAAAAATGATTTGATTGTGATGATGTCTAAGGATAAAAAACTTAACTAAACTAACCAAAAGATATGCAAGTGGATCCTTCCCAAAGCAGGCACATGCCCTTTATTGTCCTTGCATAACTTCAAACCAAGGAGTCCATGGGCCCCATGGATGATCAATGGTTACAAAACATTAAGTAAAAAAACCCTAAAGAAACTATTTAAGAATTTTGACAATTCAAACCAAGACATTGAACAAGAATATGAAACTAGCAGTGAGGTGAGACATGGAAGCATAGATGGAGAGAGTGTGTGTGTGAGTGAAATAGATTTTCGATTAAGGTCACATGAAGTCCCTTGTGAATTTTGTGGTTAAATAACCTAATAATATCCATCTTTAGTCTAAACCAAAACCAACCACATTTAGTGACATTGCATCACCATTCCTAGATTAGTTCATCCCCTTGAGATACAAGAGTGCTTCCATAGAACAACCACCATTTCTTATTAAAGAAGAAAAGAGAAGTAGGAAGTGAGGAAGGGCCTTACTTAAAGGGAACCTTCAAGCATGGCTAACATGTCTATCTAGTCCCATAACCAGTGCTTGTAGCTTATTTATTTTGTCAAAGGATGTGCTTTGAATTCTGATCATTTTTTTATGATGGGAACACACCATGCAAAGACTTATTTAACTTCTTGTTATTAGTCTACATGGAACGATAAGAAATCTATGAAAACACACATGCACCCAAGTAAGTAGAAAAGCACAAAGAGTATCAAGTCCCCTTGAAGTCACACCCTATTCAAACCTTTGAATCCTTTCCAAATTTGGAAACTACTAATGTCACAAGTTTGTTAAAGTTTTAATAATGAAAAAGAGACCTCATACTTCTAGAACAAGGAAAGCCATTAAGTTTTTGGATGAGTGGATATTGTGGACTCATTATTTGTTTCATGAAAAAGAAACAATGTCCTAGTTATCAGTAACAAAATTTAAAGCTATAATCCAGACACCAAAAATTAAGTAACTAGATAGCACACACCCACATCAAACAAATCACACTATACCCAGTTGGCAATAAGGCATATTATTATTAAAACATAGTAAGAAAATCACATCCAAACTAAAGGAAAATATATAAGAAATTGTAAAATATTTAAGAAAAATAAAATGTACAAATGATGTTGTAAAACAAAAATCTTGAAAAGTTAATAATGTAAAAATAAAAAGGTATAAGATAAAGAATGTGTAACATAAAAAGTTGTAAAAATAACAAGGTAGAAAATAAAAACGTGTAAAAAAAGGTGAAAAACCAAGAAGCAGCTTATATAGTTAGCATGGATGGCCATCTCGCCCATGACTAAGTTGAAAGAAGGAGATCCCAAAGATTGAGTGGTTGTTCATTTGATGAGGTGTTTGTCACATTAGCTAGCTTAGGCTTGTGGAAAGGTTTGACTTGTTGTATGTTGACCAGTTGTTTCTTGTCTGGGATATCAAGCTTGTAGATCATCATGGTCCCAGAAGGAAAAGTTTCATAAATTATATAAGGTCCTTCTCATAACGTCTGGAACTTAGTTCATTGAGGTACATGTGTGGGGTTCTAGTAGAGGGCCTTATCTCCTAGTTGAAATTGAAATTTCATAATTTTAAGGTCATGGTGTTTTTTGTTGAATACCTTATGTAATTCATTAGATGATAAGGCCACCAATCAATTTTCATCTAGCAAGTTGAGATTCATTAATCTTTCTTTTTGTGCTAGGCTTAAGTCAAGGTCAAGGTCATAGGTTGTTGAAAGTGTATAGAGCTTGGATTGAATAAGAAGTATTAGTAATTTTCTATACACTAGCTCATAGGGAGAATAGCCTATAGGAAGTTTCCATGTTGAGCAGTAGGTCCAAAGTGCATCATTGAGTTTTTTGCTCCAGTCTTTCCTATATTTGCTGATAGTTCTCATTAGGATCTTTGTGATTTTCCTATTAGTAACCTTAGCTTGACCATTGGCTTGGGGGTGGTAGGGTGTTGTTAGTTTATGTTCAACCTCCAAGCGTTGCATGAGTTTCCAAAAGGTAGTGCTTGTAAAGCGGGTTCCATTATCAAAAATTAATGCATGTGGCATACCAAACCTATTTACAACATTTTGTTATACCAATTGAGTAGAATTAGAAAATGTACAGTTGGTGATGGTTGCTGCTTCTACCCATTTTATACAATATTCAACAACGAATATGATGTATGCCTTTCCATTTGACATGGATGTAATGGGACCTAGGAAATCAATGCCCCAAATGTCGAAGGATTCTAATGGTTGGATCCACTGTTAAGGTTCCTCCATTCAATCAATCATTCCACCATCTCATTGGCAGCATTTACAAGAGTAGATAAATTCTTGAACATCCTTGAAGATTGTTGGCCAATAGTACACTACCATCAGGATGTTAATGACCATGCCTCTCCCAACATAGTGGCACCAACAAGGACCTTAATGAGCATCTTGGAGAACATACAATTGATTAGAATTAGGGATACACCAATGAACTAGGCCATTAGCACACACCTTGTAGAGGTGTCCATTGATCTCCATGAAGCATTTTACTTGGTGAAGAAATTATTGTTTCTTTCGGTGATCTAATCCTTGTGGCATCTCTTGAGTGAGAAGATAGGTGAGAATGTCATCATACCATTTAGGCTGAGTGGGAAGTTGTTCAATTATAGCCTCGGCAAAGAGGAGTTCATTAAGAAATAGGTCAAATAGTGGGTTCTCTTCCTCTTTGTTGTCCCATTGCAACCAAGACAAGTGGTTAGTAATCACATTCTCAGTTTCCTTTTGATCTATTATCGTAAGATCGAATTCTTGTAAGATCACTAGCCACTGTATGATAGGAGGGCTCATTGTTGGCTTGTTCATAAGGAAGTGGATCACACTATGATTTGTGTGCACAAACACTTTGTATCTAAGTACATAATGCCTAAAATTTTTTAGAGCAAACACCACTATCATTAATTCCTTTTTTTGTAGTTGTGTAGTTTAGTTATACATTCACAATGCTTTAGCTTATGCAATGGATGTAATATAGACATCTCTTATCATCCAACTACATAAGCACAGCTTCTAAGGTGTAATTTGATGCATCCATCATAACATGAAATGGTCTAGACTAGTTGGGTTCCTATAGAATTAGAGTTTCTATAAGTTTTTCCTTTACTTATTGGATTATTTTTCACATTCCTTGATCTAGAAAAATGTGGTATCTTTCTTTGTTAGTTCAACTAATAGTTTTGCAATCTTAGAGAAATTCTCTATGAATCATCAGTAGTAGCTAGTGTGTCTAAGAAATGATCGAACAACTTTGATGATTTTTGTGTGGTGAGTAATTCCTTGGATGACCCTTATTTTTTCAGGGTTGACCTCAATTTATGCTTGTGATATTTGATGCCCTAATACAATGCCTTCTTGGACCATTAGATGACTCTTTTTCCAATCGAGCCACAAGTTTTTTTCCACACATTATTTTAGCACTTGCTCAAGGTAGTCCAAGGCTTTCTCAAATGTAGCCCCATAGGTGGAGAAGTCATCCATGAAGACTTCCACTCCACTACCTATTTGCTATTGGAAACCTACTAAGGACTAGGCATTGAAATGTAGCAGGGGCATTGCATAGACCAAAAGTCCCCTAGGGACTCGTGAATGTTGTTTTGGCCTAGTCCTTTGGTGTGATATGGATTTGGTTATAGCCACTATAACCATCTAGAAAACTATAGTAGCAATGCTTGAATATTGTGTCTAACACTGGATCAACAAATGACAATGGAAAATGGTCCTTGAATGTTGTCATATTCAATAGTCAGAAATTGATGTAGACCCATCACTTGCTAGCTTTCTTTGGCACAATCATGAGTGGACTAACCCACTTACTCTCTACAATGGGATAGATGAACCCCACCTTGAGGAGTTGTTCAATTTCCTTCTTAACGATTTGCTTCAATTTTGGATTCAATCACCTTTGTGGTTTCCTCTTTGGCTTCATGGCTGGATCGATGTAGATATAATGCTAGAGTATCCTTGGATCAATCCTTGTGAGTTTAGGATATGACCAAGCAAAGGTTGTTAACCATTTTTTAATCACATTCAACAACATCTATATTTGTTCAGGAGTAATATTTGTATTGATTATTACTGGCTTCCCATGTTTTAAGAATACATACTCTAGGCTGGTAAGTAGAGTTTTTAATTCAAGGGGCTCTTGCTTGAAATTTTTAGAAATATTCAACTCTTCCCAATAGGTATCATCATTTGTATTATTAGAGAGTTGGTGATGAACTTGCTTTAGTTCATCCATGCATTCAACATATACGCATGTCAGGTTCTCAGTAGATTCTATGCAAACTATGTTGCTTTTAGAATCAATAGTTAGCCACTATGTGCCTTCTTATTTTGTGGCTATTGTATATAGAAACCTTTGAATATCTACTCCAAGTGCACATTGCTTGCGTGTAGAGATGGATGCTCATTTCATGGACCAGAGTTTCTACATGAAATTGCACCCTATATCACTATATGTGCTACATGGAACTCATTTCTTCATCTTTTCGAATTTCTTTTCCTTAAATATTTCTAGAGAAAGATCTCTAATGCCCATTCTTGCATCAATAGTGCTTATCCATGCCCTTCCCATGATGATTGGGAAGTCCCCTTTACAGTTATCCATCTTGATTATTAGGAAATTAGTAGGATAAGACTACCCATAGAAAATGGTCACAATGTCTCCACTAGTTTCAATGAAATAGTGGTGGATTAATTTTTCAATTCTAATTTGATATTGCTCTTCTTAAGAGGAGGTAGCTTCCTTGTGGTATACATCTCATGAGAAATTAAGTTGACATCAGAACCAAAATTAAGAAGAGCTTTACATGATGCATTCCTAGCAATCTATAAATAAATAAGAGGACCCCCAAGATCAGGCAATTTCCTAGGAAGGTTGCTAGCATGGATCCAATCAGATACAGCATGAGTAAGTATAATAGTATGGATCTTGGATGATATTTGGTTTAAAGGAGATTGAAAAGGAATTTGATACAAAGGGAGATGGAGGAACAAGGTTGCCAACTACATGTGTATGTGAGGGCTTAGGTGGATTATTGGATCAGAAAAAGGGTTGTTTCATGTTCTATTATTTGAACCACTCAGTTGATGAATCGATTGTAGATTAACTACCCTAGTAGCATTACATTATTATGGTTGAGATGGAAGTTCACCCTGCATAGATGGAGTAGGTGGTAGCTATGTTGAGGGAAGAGGAACATGTGCAAGAATAGGAGGATAAGGATAAAAGGTGGTATCCGTTCTTCAAAGGGGGAACAAGTTCAATAAAAATTGGAAGGGTAGTAGTGAGGTTGGAAAGTAGAAACATGGCTGGAAGAGTCACGTGGAGATAGGGGTTGCTAAACATAATACCCATATGGATTTGGTTGTCTGTAAGGGTATTGCTACCTTGGTGGTGCTAGCGTCCATGATTGTGGTTGCTGCCATTGTTGGTATTGCTTGTATGATTGACATGGAGTTCCACTTGGATAATACTATTGTTGCTGATAGAACTACCTAGGATTTCCATGAGGATAAGAGAACCTTTTGGGTATTTTTCTTTGTGAGAGTTTTGGATTCAAAGCATACACCCTAAACTTTTGTAAGTGTGACACGATGGGGTAACATCCCTTAGGATGTTCATAATGGCAAATGTCACATCCACCATCATCATTTGATTCACTTTTTGCAACTTCTCCTACTGTAGCTATCTTTCCCTTACCTTTTTGATTGACATGTTTAGCTTCCTTGGGCTCCTACAATCACAATCACTAGCTTGTTCTTTGGACTCTTCATCAATTTTCAGGATAGTTTGAAATTTGCTAGCCATGGAGTCCCATAATTGATCTACCTTAGCCAAAATTTCAAATGTAGATTTTTGAAGTGGCAAAGTTTCTTGATTCACCACCTCATCAAGTGATGATTCTTCCTCACTGTCATAAAATCAAACCTCCCTCTTACGAATGGAAGGATCGTGGTTGTACTCTTTTGCTCTTTCTCATTTCCTCAATGCTTATTCTTCTTTCACTACCTACTCAATAAACCTTTGGATCTGATGGGCTCTTAATGTTGACAATCACCCATGGACATAGATGCCAAGAGTTCTCTTCGTTTCTAATTGGAGCCCATCTACAATGTGGCAAAGTTGCTCTAGTTGAGAATAACCATGACTTGGACATTTATGCAATAAGGAATAGTATCGGCCCATGGTGGCATCCAAGGGTTCATGTGTCCCTTGTTTCCATTCTTGGATTTGCCAACTCAAGTTGGACACTTAGGAATATGTTTGATATTTGTCATTGAACAATTCAATCATTGTACTCCACCATCTAATAAATTCTGATTCTAAGAACTGGTACCAATTTTCTACTTCTTTAATGGGTGTTTGAGGGAACAAATTAAGGTTTTTCCACTCATTTTCTATATTTTTCAATGCACATGCATTGTGGAAAGCTTGGAAATGATTCTATGAATATGAGTTATATCACCCTTCAAACCTAGGGATTTTGTTCATGTCTAGCCTATTGATTCGACTATCCTTTATGTGCCTTATGGGAATTCTCACTACCTCTGCAATGTTGAGCATGCTTTGGGTAGTAAACAAAGGCTCATCAATGCCATGATTTTGGTGCTTATGATGCCCTTTGCTACCCCTTCATTCATGGTAGTGGATCTCTCTAAAACATCCATGCCCTTGGTCTTGACTTGCCCAATGGTCCCTTCAATTATCTTGGTCCTGTTAGTCACCTCTATCATGATCGTGTCCCCTATGGTTGCGGTTAGAGCTAGAAGAGGAAGAAGATGATGATAAAGGTGAAGAGGAAGGAGGACTAGCATCATCACAATGCCTGCTACCCCCTCTTCGGTGATCATGGCCATGATCACGATCTTGTTTCTTTTTCACATTCCTACATTGACTCTCCTCCTTAGATCCTCCTTTGTCATTGGATCCATTCTTGCTAGAACCTGGATTATGAATCATGAACTACAGGTTTTGGTTTTTCCCTTCTTCAATAAAGTTAAAGAGAGGAATTTCACTAAATGAAAATTCCCCAGGGAAGGGTTTTCCACCATATTTTTGGTATAGTAAATATGGGGAATTATTAAATCACTTCCCCTTTGTAGATTCATACTAGTTGTTGATCCCTTAGACATTGTGCCTTAGTGGGATGATAATCCCTAGCATCACTATCCTACATAATGTACTTAGCATGAAGTTCCTAGAGACCCAATTGTATAAGCATTTTTTGGAGCATCGCAAGAATGGATCGATTGGATGGCAACACAATGTTGCCCTCCATGTAACGCCAGCACAGTAGTTCATCCTAGTATAGGATGAAGGTGAAATTGGATACATAGTTATCAAGATGAGCATATACCACTTTGTATTATTAGGGCACCTACTAATGCACTCTATCAAACTTGGATAGAGAATCACTCATGTGAGAAGAAGACATGTTATGTTAGAAAATAAAAAATGCAATGTGCTTCTTAAAATTGTTGTGGTAATTCTAATGTATGATATGACTTTAGAATTTGTTCCAATGATCTTGAATAAATTTCACTAAGTGCTAGATAGTGCACGTAACAAAAAAAGGTCCCTAGCAACAACACCAATAATGAGCAATGAGGTATCCCTACACCCAACCATATGAATCACAAGCATTCATGTGTGATATGATCACATTTTGCAAACCTTAAGTTCCTAAGTACACTAGTTCCAAAACATGAAATCTAATTGTGATAATCATTGTCTTCTCAACTACACTTATGAGGCTTAATTATATGGTTAAGTGTAATTGAGGCACATGATTTTTATTATTTTGTATTTTATTTGTCTATGACTAAGAACAAGTTGAAACTTAATTTATGAACCACTTTAATTAATCGAATTTGATGATCAATAACTAACTAACCTAACATAAGTATCTAATCTTACTTTCCATGCACATCTTGAACATGTATAATGTTGCTAGGTTATTAAATGTTAAGCATTATTGGGATTACCAAGAGTCATATGCATGCTCGAAGCGGTTGTACTTATGTGCTTAATTAATTCTATTTAATTGAACTAGCTTACTTTAGCTTAACTACTTGGGAGCATCAAAGGAAATTACATAAAACATTAAATGCATGAATAAAATATTTAATCTAGCCAATGTGCTACAAGGTTTGATCAAAAAGCTCATCTTTATTGCCACACACACTACCATGCTCATGTACAATAGTGCTTGAATAAATATCCGTACAGTCAATGAATCCTGCTGTAGGCACTTTGGAAAATATTCTAATTTTTGAGAAAAGAAACTACAAGAGCTTTGCTATACTATGATAGAAACTATATTGAAATTGTGTGCCCAAGCACTATATTTATAGGTCAGCACATACCCTATGATATCAGATATTTGACATCACATCTTGGGGCCCAATATCAAGTATCTAATATCATGTATCCAATATTGAAGCCATGCAAAATAATGTTCATCAGAGTTGAAAGCCTGCTATGCCCGCACATGATTTCAATCTGTTAGCAATCATGGAAGAAAATTTCTAGCAATAAATTGAACACCAACAACCTATTTAAATCAATTCCAACACTTTGAAGGGACTTTTTTGCAAATTGGAAATTGGCTAACCATTGGAGACTCCTAGTGCATTACCTAATAGCAAAAAGTCCAACATTTTTCCACCATTTTAAAACTAATGTAGTAGATCTAAGCTAAATAACTAGAGAGGAATTTTAGAAGTTGGAACTTTGAAGCACATGGATCATGAGGTTGACCGCGGAACACACCTTGTCAGCTTCAATAGACTTTAGCCTTCATTGGTGCAACTTATTATGCATTATAGGCACACACACGTAAATCATTTGAACTCTATTTTATTAGCAATTCCATTATTTTAATAAAATATGTAGTTTATTTTTTTGTGCAAGTTAACCATTTGAATATTACAAGCTCATTTGTGCATTTTCTCTAGTTTTAAATCTACACATCTTTAAAATTTATTTACATCCATTTAAAATTTCTAAGTGCCTGGGTGATCAACAAGATCATCCAAGGTGCTTTAAATCCTATTTTTGGAGGTCCTTGAAATCTGAAGTTAGGCTATTTCACTTGAAATTTTTGGTTTTTCAACAACCAAATTTTTCAAGCATTACAGTTTCTAGCTTTAGAAGGAGGGCCTCTACTCAAATTCTTAGCCTAAAACATTTTTCAAAAACCTTTTCTAGCTAGTTTCCAAAACCTTTTCTAACCAATTTCTAAAACCATGTTTTTCACATTCCAAATTTCAAAATATGCAAATTAATAGATTTGAAAACCAGTGTTGGTGTCCAATCCCCCACAACTAACACCTAGCATAGTTGTTGTGGGAAATTTTAGCTTCTACATTAATTTCATAACAATTGTTGGACTTTCTATGGCCAGTGTAGTCAACACTTGAAACCGCAAAACCCACAATTGAGATATCTTGAAAATCCAACATAGCCCTCACTCAAACACCCAAATCCATCCATTGTAAAATTTTGTGGAAAACCCAATGTAGTCATTTCTAAGACTCTAGTGTAGTCATTGGGAACACCAAAATTCACATCTAAATTCCAAAACCAACACATCCCCTTTGGAGGAAAAAACTCCTAGCTTGGTTTTACTAAGTGAAAACCCATTTCTTGCCACCTACCTCAACATAGTTGGCTATATAATATAGTGGTCTACTCCACATCCTCCAATGTATACATTATTGGAAAAGCTAGCATAGTTGGTGTTACCTACATTAAATACTGTCACAACATTTCCCTTGCAAATTGCACTGTACCTATAGTTTCAATTTCAACTACTTTTCCAATTATCACCTCTTGCACTTTGGGCAATTCCAATTTCTAAAATTTTGGTTTAATTGATTAAGAAATTAAATCAAACATCCTAACTTTCTCCCACCCCCCACTTTGTTAAACCATCCAATGTAGTGGTGGACAAATTACATTTTCTTATTACCACATAAACTCTAGCGTTACTTTTTAAGATACCCAATGCATCTTTTGAAAAAAAACATATTTCTTGATTACACAACAAAACACATCATAGTTTCCATAAAAGGAAAATACACCAACACTCAAACAAGCAAACCAACTTACTATTTTTATCACCAACCTATTCTTTGGAAAATACTAGTGTATCCTTCCAAAATCCAATATATTACAAACAAACACTTTTTCCATATTTATATTTTCACAATAAGTGTTGAACCTTAAAAATCCCAACATAAAAACTATAACAAGTTTGGTTTTATTTTCTTTTTAATTTTCCAACCAATGCTGGAATTTTCAAAGCCTAGCTTAGTTTCTGTTGGTCCATGTAGTTTGGTTGGTGCTAATTAATGTCCTTTTGTAGATTAATCATTCTACCACTAGACCTTGCATACATGGCCTCTAGCCAAGATGTAATTCATGTCTATCACTTAAAAGACCCTATAGTCATAGAATGAAGGCAATCACTTCGAGAAAAGGGAAAAAATCTAAATTTTTCAATCATTAATGAGGAGTTCTACAACTTCCTCTATGCTAAGATACAAGTTAGCCTCTTAATACCTCACTCTGAATTTGACACTAAGCATCAATACAACATTATACGCTGGAATGGGAAAGAATACATCTCATCTCTTTATGACAAAATTCCCCTCACTAAATTTTATGCAAAAATGCTCATATATAACTCATAAAGTTGGATGAGTCTAGTGAAGGAATTAGCTCAAAGAATTGCTAAGAAGAGCATGATGAGTTTGAGGCTAAACCAAAGCTGGACACCTTCATTGGGAGTATTTTTTGATGTTCGGCCCCACAAACAACCATTCCTAGCTCCACATCTCCTACCTCATTGAAGGAATAAGTCCCTCAACCCAATTCTCCTGTTGTCCATCCTACTATGTTTGGGTCTACATCCATCATTACTACACACCAAGCACAACCTATGCCTTAGTCTACCTCACTATTCTCATTAATTCCCTTTGCCATACAACCTCACTTTGTTTGTCCAATCCTAGTGATGTCTACCTCATCATCTCCCTTTGGCATGCCAATGATACCCTCATTAGGATCCCAAGTAACATAGGACTCTCATAGCCTCAACTACATTGGAACCACCCACCCCCAGCGTTGGTGGTGTTGGATTTTCATTTTCACAACAATGAATAATGTAGTTACCATAATTACCAACATTGTTCCACAAGGCCAACATAGGAGTTGTTGGGTTTCCATTTTTTCATGAAGCCAATGTTGGAATGATTGGGGTTTTTACTTTTCCCACCATGACCAGCATAGTCACTATGATTCTTAGTAGTTTCTCCATGGCCAGTTGATGAGCGATGAGTACACCCTATGCCCAACCATATGATTTACAAGCATTCACATGCAATCTAGTCAAACTTTGTAGACCTTAAGTTTCTAAGTATGCTAGTTCTAGGAAGTGAAATCTAATCATGATGATCGTTGTCTTCCCAACTACACTTGTGAAGCTTAGTTATATGGTGAAGTGTAATTGGGGCATATGATTTTTATTATTTTATATTTTATTTATCTATAATTGATAATGATTTGAAACTCAATTTATTAACCAATTTAACTAATTTGATTACTAATTAATAACTAACTATTCAAACATAAGCTTCTGGTCCCACTTTCCATACACATCCTAAACACATACAACACTATTGCATTACCATGTGTTAAGCACTACTAGGATTACCAAGTGTTGTATGTTATGCTTGAAGTGGTTGTACTTATGTATTTAATTTATCTAGCTTAATTAGTCAATTAATTTAAGTCTTACTTATCTTAATTAATCACATAATTAATAAAAATATAAATGTAGAAATAAATCATTAATCTATTCCAAGTGCTACAAGGTTTGATCAAAAGGCTCATCTTTATTGTCATTCACACTAGTGTGCTTAGGTACATTAATGCTTGAATAAAGATCTATAAACTTTCTAACTCCTATTGTGGGCACTTAGAAAAATATTCTAACTTTCAAAAGACAAGACTGCAAGAGCTCTACTACAACTATGACAAGACATGCCATAAACATAGTAGATGAACATGTATTTATAGACTTTATTGTGGAGCTGCGTTGATGGGGCCTCATAAATGCAGCAAATGCTACATCAAAATGACCCTGTCGACAGGGTTGCATCAACACAGACGCATTGATGAGGCCACGTTGATGGGGGCCTGTCAACATGACACTTTGATGCTTCATCATACCCCCATGACTAAATGAAAACTCATCCTCAAGTTCCCTTACAAAATTGGAAAGGTATGGGATTATTGAATGACACTTGACACAATAAAACTAAGTGCCTAGGTGTATAGATCGACATCATTACAAAATTTTTGGTATTCATGATACAAAATTGAACACCATGATATGACTACTTCAAACTAGATAGTACATCCTTTGATGGCACAAAGATGGTTGAGAACATCAAACCATCCTAGGTTGTGGAGGTTCCTGAGGTTTTGAATGACCTTCACTAGCTTCAAGCATGCACAGTGGCTAAGGAGGCTATGGCTACTACCTCTAGTGAAGGGTGAAAGGAATTCAATAATGCCTTCATGTTTTCCTCCTTACTCTTGGGATCATTCATAGTGCACATGGCATCACCAATGTGGGCTAAAATGGAAATATCCCACAAACAAGGCATTACTAGGAACATCTCCTTAACATTGATGAACTAGGCAACAAATTGTTTGTGTTTGACATTGAACACCCTGACTACATTTTGCAACTCCTAGTAGTCATTCATTCTTTTAGCCAGGCTCTTAGCAATGGATTTTTGATTAGTAGGTTTTCTCTTGAGAACCTTCAGTTCAACATTTGCCTTTGCAAGCTTTTTCTTGGTGTCCTTATGGTGCTTGAATTAGCCTTGTACAATAAGTATGAGCTGGCCATATGCTTTTCTAGTTTTAACCATGGTCGTCTAGCAATCAACATAGCTAGGTTTGCATACTAAGGGTTAGCAAGCTTCATGTATTTAGTCATCTCCTGTATCTACAACTCCTTTAGGTAGATTTTTGCTTTATTGTATTGATTAATCACATCAATGATGGGCTGCCATAATTCATGTCCTTTTTGGAGTTGCTAGAGGGTCTCATTCATCTTTGGCTTTGCCACTTGAATGTATTTCTCATTTATTTCCTTTTGTAGGCTAACCTAGTCTTTGTAGTGGTCTTTGATTCTCTCAAATTTAAGAGCCTTTTGTTTTTAGGAAACTACCTCTATTGCAATCTTTTGGTGAAGGGCAATGACCTCCTCCATGGAGAGGTTTCTATTCTCAGCTACCAATCTCCTTAACTCTATATTTGTTCAAGCTAGTTGCTCTTGTTGTTGATGGATAAAATTAGTCAACTGTTGTTTATGTGCATCAACATTTCATAGGCATTGATTTTCTATGGTCAGCTACACATTTTGTGGGCCCAATAGGTGATTAATGATTGATGAAAGTTAAGGACCAAAACCCAGTAGATTCAACCTAAGAATTCAAGTACATTAGAAAACGACACTAAATAAGAACATGGACAGTAGAAATGAGGTGAGTTATGGTCAATATGGATGGATGATGAAGAATGTGGAATGGAGTTTTGAATTAATGTCATAAGAAGTCCCTTGTGGATTTGTGTTTAAATGACCTAAGAAGATCCATCCTTAGTCTAGACCAAAATCAATCGCTTTCAGTGACTGCGCCTCACCACTCCAAGATTAATCCACGCCCATGAGACATAAGAGTGCTCTCATAGAACAACCACCATTCTTTAAAGAGAAGAAAAGAGTAGGAAGTGAGAGAGGACCTTAGTTAGAGGGGACCTTCAAGCAGGGGTAACATGTCTTTCTCATCCCATAACCAGTGCTTGTAGTTCATTTATTTGTCTAAGGGGTGTGCTTTGAATTCACACCATTTTCTTTAGATGGGAACCACACCATGTAAAGACTTATTCAACATCCTATTTATGGTTGACATAGAATGGTAAGAAATCCATAAAATCACTTATGTACCCAAGTAAGTAGAAGAGTACAAAGAGTATTAAGTTTCCTTAAAGGCACACACTATGCAGACCTTTGAATCCTTCCTAATTCTAGAAACTACCAAGGTTACAAATTTATTAAAAGTTTATGTAATGAAAGGGATCTAATATTCCCAAAACGAGAAAAACCATAGACTTTTGTGGATGGGTGGATGTCATGGACTCATTGCTTATTCCATGAAAAAGAAATCATGCCTTAGTCATCAATACAAGATTTCAAAAATAGAAACCAAACATTAGCAAACAAAAACATTAAGCAAAAACCACCATTAGCAATAGCTACAACACCATTATATCTTGTTAGCAATAAAGAAATTTTATTAGAAAACAAGGAAAGTTCACATCAAAATAAGGGGGAAAATATAAAATAAATTTGTAAAATATCCAAGAAAGATAAAATGTACCAACAATGTTGTAAAAAAAATTTGGAAAAATAACAGTTTAAAAAAATGTGAAAAAAAATATGAAAAAATAAGAAGCCACTATAATGGTTAGCATGGATAGCCATCTCCCCCATGACTGATTTGGAAGGAAGAGATCCAAAAAATTGATCATGGTTGTTCATCATTTGAGGTATTTTTTGCATTGGCTTACTTAGGCTTGTGGAAAGGCTTTACTTGTTGGATATTGACCAACTGCTTCTTTTTTGGGCTGTCAAGTTTGTATATAATCATGGACCTAGAAGGAAAGATTTCATAAATAATATAAGGCCCCTTCCATGACATTTAAAACTTTGTTTGTTGAGGTATGTGTGTGGGGTTCCAGTAGAGGACCTTGTCTTTAGGTTGAAATTTTGCTTTCCATATTCTAAGGTCATGTCATTATTTGTTTAATGCCTTGTGTACTTCATTCAAGGATAAGGCTACCAATCGATTTTCATCTAGTACATTTAGGTTTATCGGTCTTTTTTTTTTGTGCCAGACTTAGGTCAAGGTCCAAGTCATAGGTTGTTGAGAATGTACAAAGATTAGATTGAATTGGGAGCATTAGGACTTTTTTGTACACTAACTCATAAGGAGAGTAACCAATAGAGAGTTTCCATGTTAAGTGGTAGGCCCAAAGGACATGGTTGAGTTTCATGCTCTAATCTCTCCTATATTTGCTAACAGTTCTTATTAGAATCTTTTTGATCTCCTCGTTAGTAACCTCTGCTTAACTATTGGCTTGGGGATGATAGGGTGTTGTTAATTGATGTTCAACCCCCCAAGCATTGCATGAGTTTCCAAAAAGTGGTGCCTATGAAGTATGTTCCATTGTCAGAAATTAGTGCATGTGGTAGCCCAAACCTATTTACAATGTGCTATTGTATAAATCAAGTAGCAGTGGATGATATGCAATCAATGACATCTATGGCTTCAACCCATTTGGTACAGTAGTCAACATCTACAATAATATAGGCCTTTTTATTGGACATGGGTGTGATGGGACCCATGAAATCTATGCTCCATATGTTAAAGGATTCTAGTGGTTGAATCCATTATTTAGGACCCTACATTTGTGTGGTTATCCCATCATCTCATTCATAGCATTCATAGGATTGGACAAATTGGTGAGCATCCATGAAGATTGTGGACCAATAGTGTCCTACGATCAGGATTTTTATGGCCATGTGTCTCCTTGCATAGTGGTCTTCACAAGGGCCTTCATGAGCATCCTAGAGAACACACAATTGATCTACATCAAGGACACATTAACAAACTAGGCCATTGATGCACATCTTGTAAAGGTATCTATTGCTTGATAAAGAAACTACTATTTCTTCTTGTAGTCCAAATCTTATGGCATCTCTTGAGTGAGATGATAAGTGAGGATGCCTTCATACCATCTAGATTCTATGGGCACCTATTCATTAATTACAATGACAAAGAGGAGCTCATTTGGGAATTGATCAGAGAGTGGACTCTCCCCTCTTTATCATTCTATGGTAACTTAGAGAGATGGTTAGCAACCACATTCTTAATCCCCTTTTGATCTACCATCGTAAGATCAAATTCCTATAAGATCACTAGCCACCATATGACATGAGGGTTTACCGTTGGCTTATTCATGAAGAAGTAAATGGTACTATGGTTAGTGTGCACAAACACTTTATATCCAAGCACATAGTGTCTGAACTTCTCTAAAGCATGCACCACCATCATTAGTTCTTTCTCCATGATGGTGTAATTCAACTGTGCATCCACAATGCTTTGAATTATACAATGGATGTAATATGTACATTTCTTGTCATCCAACTGTATAAGTACAACTCCCAACACATAATTTGATGCATCTGTCATGATATGAAATGGTCTAGACCAATTAGGTGCTTGTAGAATTGGAGTCTCTACGAGATTTTTCTTGAGGCTCTAGAATACTTTTTTGCATTCCTTGATCTAGATGAATGGAGCATCTTTCTTTGTTAGCTCGACCAATGGTTTTGTGATTTTAGAGAAATTTTATATGAATCTTCGATAGTAGCTAGTGTGTCCAAGGAATGATCAAACATCTTTAACAGTTTTTGGTTGGCATGTGATTCCTTGGATGATCCTTATCATTTTATGATTCACCTCAATCCCTGCCTAAGAAATTTTGTGTCCCAGTACAATGCCTTCTTGGATCATGAGATGGCTCTTCTACTAATTGAGCCATAGGTTTTTTTCATACATCTTTTGAGTACTATCATGAGTGGGTTGACCCACTCACTATCCATAATGGGGTAGATCAGCCCTACCTTAAGGAGTTTCTCAATCTACTCTTTGATGATTTGATTCAATTTTGGGTTCAACTATCATTGTGCTTGCCTCCTTGGCTTCATGGATAGATTAGTATAAATGCAGTGCTAGCATATCCATGGATCAATTCTAGTGAGTTTAAGATATGATTAGGTAAAGGCTATTGGCCATTTTTTGATCACTTTCAATAGTTTTTCTTTTTTCTCGGGAGCAAGTTTCGCATTAAGTATGATTGACTTGTCATTTTTCAAGAATGCATATTTTAAGCTGGCAGGTATATTTTTCAAGTCTAGGGGCTCTTGTTTGAAATTCTCACGGATCTCCAACTCTCCCCAATTAGTATCATCATTTTCATCATCAAAGAGTTGGTGATGAACTTGCTCTAGTTCATCCATGCTTGTGACATAAGTGCATGTTAGGTTCTTAGTAGGTTCCATGCACATTATGCTATTTTCAGAATCAATGATTAGACACTGGGTATCCTCTTGTTTTGTGTCTACTATGTACAAATACCTTTGAATATCTGCTTCATGTGCACACTGCCTACATGTAAAAATAGATGCTTATTTCATGAACCAGAGTTTCTACACACAATTGCACCCTATATTGTTGTACGCGATGCATGAGACTTACATCTTCTAAATCTTTCCAAATGAATTTTCCTTATATTTTTTCAAGGAAAGATCTCTGATCTTGCATCAATAGTGCTTAGTCACGTTCTTCCCATAATGATTGGAAAGTCCCACTTATAGTTCTTAAACATAAGTACTAGGAAATTGACACGAGAAGACCATCCATAGATAGTGGTCAAAATGTCTTCTACAAATTCCAATGGAATAATAATGGATAGGTCTACCAATTTCAATTAGATGTTGCTCTTATTGAGAGATGGTAGGTTCTAGGCAATATACATCTCATGAGAGATCAAGTTAGCATTGAAACTTGAATCAATAAGAGCTTTACATGATTCATTCCTAGTAATCTATAAATAGATAAGAGAAATCCTAGGATCAACTTATTTCTTGGGAAGGGTTCTAGCCTAAATTCAGTGAGATATGACATGAGTGAGCATAACAATATGGATTTTGGATGGTATTTGGTTTGAAGGGTTCTCGATAGAATGGTTTGTAAAGAATGAGGAACAAGCAGGGTGACCAACCACCTGTATGAGAGCTTAGCAGGTCTATTGGATCAAAAAAATGATCTTTTATGAGCATGAGGTTCTAAACCACTTGGTTGATTAACTAGTTTTCGATTGATGGCCTTGGTAGCATTGTGTTGCTGCGGCTGGGTTGGAAGTTTATCCTTCATGGATGGAGTAGGCAGTAGTTGCATTGAGGATGGAGGAACAAGTATAGGAATAGGAGGAGGATAAGGATAGAATGTGGTTTCCCTCTGAGAATGTGGAGAAAGAGGTCTATAGTATTTAGGAGGATAGTAGTAATGTTGAAAAGGAGAAATGTGACTGGAAGAGTCATGTGGAGATAGGGGTTGCTAAACATAATACCCATATGGATTTGGATGTCTGTAAGGGTACTGTTACCTCGGCGATGATAACACCCATGATTGTGGTTGTTGCCATTATTAATACTACTCATTTGATTGTTGTGGAGTTCTACTTAAATAATATTTTTGTTGCTAATGGAACTACTTGGAATTGCCTTTGAGGATAAGGCAATCTTCTAGGTGTTTGTCTTTTTGATAGTCGTGGATTCAAAGCATACATCTCAAACTCCTATAAGTGTGACATGATGGGGTAACATCTCTTAAGATGTTCATATTGGTAGATGTCACACCCACCATCATCATCTAATTTAGTTTCTGCAATTTCCTCTATTGCAGCAATCTTGCCCTTACCCCTTTGATTGGCATGTTCAGCTTCCTTTCACCTCCTGTGATCATAATCACTTCTTTATTCTTTGGAATCTTTAGCAATTTTTAGAATAGCTTGAAATATGCTATCCATAGAGTCCCAAGTTGATCTACCTTAGCCAAAATTTCAGAGGTAAATTTTTGAATCAGTAAGGTTTTCTAGTTTACCATCTCATCAAGTGGTGATTCCTCCTCACTATCAAAAAATCAGACCTTCCTCTTGCAAATGGAAAGATCTTGATTGTATTCTTCTACACTTTTGTGTTTTCTCAACTCTCCTTCTTTTTTTTCTACCTACTTGATCAGCATTTGGATCTAATGGGCTCTTAACTTTGATAGTCTTCCTTGGGCATAGATCCTAAGAGTTATCCTCATTTCAGAGCAAAGGCTATCTATGATGTGGAAAATTTGTTCTTGATAAGAGTTTCCATGGCTAGGAAATTGATGTAATAAGGAATAATATCTATCCATGATGGCATCTAAGGACTCATGTGTTCCTTACTTCCAATCTTGGGTCTACCTTCTCAGATTGGATACTCGGGAGTACATTTGATACTTTTCATTGAATAGTTTGAGCATCATACTTCATCTATAGAGCTTTCTACTTCTTTGATGAGTATCTTGGGAAGAAACTTAAGCTTTTACTAGTCATTTTCTATGTTTTGTAGGGCACAAGCATCATGAAAAGATTGAAGATGATTTTGTGGATTGAAGTTATATCCCCCCTCAAACTTAGAGATGTTATTAATATTCAATCACTTGATCCTGCTATCTTTCATGTGCCTTGTCAGAATTCTCACTGCCTTTGTGATGTTTAGTATGCTTTGGGTGGCAAGAAAAGGCTCATTATAGCCAAGACCCTAGTGCCTACAATGCCCTCTACTACCCCTTTATTCATGCAATGAGCCTCTCTTGAATGCCTACACCCTAGATCTTGACTTGCCTAATAGTCCCTATGATCATCTCGGTCTTGTTAATCACCTCCATCATGATCACGTCTCTTGTAGTTGCATTTGGAGCTAGAAGAGGAAGAAGATAACAATGAAGGTGAAGAGGAAGGAGGAATAACATCATTATGGTGATTTCCACCCCCTCTTCAATGGTTGTAGCCATAATTGTGATCATGCTTCTTGCCCACATCCTTGCCATGACTCTTTTCCTTAGATCCTCCTTTGTCATGGAATTCACTCTTGCTAGAACTAGGATTATGTATCATGGACTACAAGTTTTGGTTTTGACTTGCTTCATCAAAGTCAAAGAGAGGAGTCTCTCTATTTGGAAAATCTCTAGAGAAGGGTTCTCCACTATATTTTTGGTACATTAGGAATGGAAAATCATTGGACCACTTCCCCTTCATAGACTTGTAATGCTAATCTAGTTGATGTTGTGCATTGGTGGGATGATAATCCCTAGTGTTACTATCATGCACAACATATTCAGCATGAAGCCCTTGGATGTCCAACCACATAAGAATTTGGTGGAGAATCATAGAAATGGATCAACTGGGTGGTAACACAATTTTTCCCTCTATGTCTTGTCACCATAGTTGTTCATCCTAGTGTAGGATGAAGGTGAAACTAGGTATATATTAGGATGAGCATATATCACTCTGTATTGTTGGGGCATTTGCTAATTTACTCTATTAGAGTTGGATAGACAATCACTCCTATGAGAAGAAGACATATTATATTAGAAGATAAGAAATGAAATGTGCTTTCTTATAATTGTTGTAGTTATTTTGATGTATGATATGACTTTAGGGTTTGTCCCAAGGATGTTAAATAATTTTTCACTAAATCCTAAATAGTGCACATAACAAACTAAATTTTCTTGACAACAACACCAATGATGAGTGGCAAGTATACCCTATGCCCAACCATATGAATTACAAGCATTTACATGCAATCTGATCAAATTTCATAGACCTTAAGTTCCTATGTATGCTGGTTCTAGGAAGTGAAATCTAATTGTGATGATTGTTGTCTTCCCAACTACACTTGTGAAGCTTAGTTGTATGGCTAAGTGTAATTGGGGCACATTATTTTTATTATTTTATATTTTATTCACCTAATATTGATAACAAGTCAAAACTCAATTTATTAACCAATTTAACTAATATGATTACTAATTAATAACTAACTATCCTAACATAAACATCTAGTCCTACTTTCTATACACATCCTAAAAGCATACAACACGACTGGGTTATCAAGCATTAAGCACCGTTGGGATTACCAAGCATTGTATGTTATGCTCAAAGTGGTCACACTTATGTGTTTAATTTATTTAGATCAATTAGTTAATTAATTTAAGTCTTACTTATCTTAATTAATTGCATAATTAATGAAAATAGTAAATGTAGAAATAAATCATTGATCTATTCCAAGTGCTGTAGGGTTTAATCAAAAGGCTCATCTTTATTGTCATTTACATTGGTGTGCTCAGGTACATTAATGCTTGAATAAATATTTGTACACTTTCTATCTCCTGCTACGGGTACTTAGAAAAATATTCTAACTTTCAAATGACAAGACTACAAGAGCTCTACTACAACTATGACAAGACATGCCATAAACACGATGGATGAGTGCGTATTTATAGACATTATTATGAAGCTATGTCAATTAGGCCTCATAAATGTAGCAAATGCTATGTTGATGTAGCCCTGTTGATAGGGCAACACCATGTCGATGGGGCTATGTTGACGGGGGCCTGTTGATGAGACACTTTAACACTTCATCAACAGTGTACTCACTATAATTCCTAGTGTAGATGTTCCAAAACCAACATAGTTGTAATAAATCCAGTGAAGATGCAACAAAGCTAACATAGTACCAAAAGTTTGTTTACTATTTTTAGTATCTAGTGTGGTTTTGATGTCCTTGGATACATCAAAACTTATCATAAATAGAAACTACATTGTATTTGAAAGCCTACCATGCCTGCACATGATTTCAATCTATTAGCAATCATGGTAGAAAATTTCCAATGACAAATTGATCACCAACAACCTATTTAAATCAAATTCCAAAACTTTGAAGGGACTATTTTACAAATTGATAATTGGCTAAGCATTGAAAACTCTCAGTGCATTTCCTAGTAGCAAAAATTCTAGCTTTTGCCCATAATTTTTCAACTATCATAGTAGATCTAATCTAAAGAATTAGAGAGGAGTTTTAGAAGTTAGAGCTTGGAAGCACATGGATTGTGAGACTGACTGCATAACACAACGTGTTAGCTTCAATAGACTTCAGACTTCATTGGTGCAACATCTTATGCATTTCAAGCACACACACTTGTACATCATTAGAACTCTATTTTATTGGAAATTTCATTTTTTAATAAAATACATAGGTTGCTTGTATATTCAAGTTAATCATTTGAATATTACAAGTTCATTTTGTGAATTTTCTATAGTTTCAAATCCAGAAATCTTTAGAATTTATATACATTTTTTTATAATTTCTAAGTCCCTAGGTGATCAACAAGACCATCTAGGATGCTTTGGATCCTATTTTCAGAGGCCCTTGGGATTTGAAGTTAGGCTGTTTCACCTAGAATTTTTGGTTAATTTTCAAGCATTACAATTTCTGGCACTAGAAGGAGGGCCTTCACCCAAATTCTTAGCCAAAAACCTTTTCCAAAAACCTTTTCCAACTAGTTTCCAAAACATTTTCCCAAACCTTTTTCAACCAATTTCCAAAAAAATGTTTTTCACATTCCAAATTCCAAAACCTGTAAACATAGATCTTTCAAAACCAATGTTGGTGTCCAATCCCCCACAACTAACACCTAGCATAGTTGTTGTAGGTAATTTGGACTTCTACATTATTTTCATAGTAGTTTTTGGACTTTCTATGGCTAGCGTAGTCAACACTTGTAACTATAAAACCCACATCTAAGATATCTTAAAAATTCAATGTAGCCCTCACTCAAACACCAAAATCCATCCATTGTAAAATTTTGTGGGAAACTTAGTGTAGTCATTCCTAAGAGTCTAGCGTAGTCATTGGGAACACCAAAATTCACATATAAATTCCAAAACCAATGCACCCCCTTTAGAGAAAAAAAAATCCTAGCTTGGTTTTGCTAAGTGAAAACCCATTTCCCACCACCTACCTCAACATAGTTGGCTAGATAATATAGTGGTCTACTACACATCCTCCAACATAGACATTGCTAGAAAAGCTAGCATAGTTGGTATTACCTATCTCAAATACTGTCACACCATTTTCACTACAACATGCATTGTACCTGCAGTTGCAATTTCAATTGTTTTTCCAGTTATAACCTCATACACTTTTGGCAATTCCACTTGTTGGAATTTTGGTTTAATTCATTAAGAAATTAAATCAAACACCCCACCACCCCCTTACCGCCCCACCTCCCCTTTGTTAAACCATCTAACATAGTTGTGGTGGACAAATTACATTTTCTTATTACCATACAAACCCTAGCATTACTTTTTAAGATACCTAGTGCATCTTTTTAAAACTAACATATTTCTTGATTACAGAACAAAACACCACATAGTTTGCATAAAAGGAAAAAAATTCACACAATCACTTCTTAAACAACCAAAGCAAAACCTTATTATTTTATCACCAACCTATTCTTTGGAAAATACCAGTGTATCCTTCCAAAATCCAATATATTACAAACAAACACTTTTTCCATATTTAGATTTTCATAACAAGTGTTGGACTTTTAAAAGCCCAACATAAAAACTACAGCAAATTTGATTTTATTTTGCTTTTAATTTTCCAACAACTACTGGACTTTCCAAAGCCTAGCTTAGTTTTTACTATCCCATGTAATTTGGTTGGTGTCAATTAATGTCTTTTCATAGATAAACCATTTTACCACTAGAGTTTGCATAAATGGCCTCCAACCAAGATGCAATTCGTGTCTATGATCCAAAATACCATGTAGTTGTAGAACGAAGGTAATCACTTAGAAAAGGGAAAAAAATCCAAAATTTGCAATCATTAATGAGGGGTTCTACAACTTCCTCTACGCTAACATACAAGTTGGTCTCTTGATACCTCATTGTAAATTTGATGCTAAGAATCAATTCAAAATTATATGTTGGAATGGGAAAGAATACATTCCATATCTTTATGACCAAATCTTGCTCACCGACTTTTATGCATAAATGCTCATACAACTCATAGATTTTGATGAGTTTAGTGAAGGAAGTAGCTCAAAGGATTGCCAAGAAGAGCATGATAAGTTTGAGGCCAAACTGAAGTTGGACACCTTCATTGAGACTCTTTTCCAATGTTTGGCCCCCCAAACAACCATCCTCAACTCCACATCTCCTGCCTCATTGATGGGACAAGTCCCTTAGCCCAATTCTCCTCTTGTCCATCCTACTATGTTTGGGTCTACACCCATCATCACTACACACCAAGCATAACCTATGCCTTAGTCTACCTCACTATTCTCATCAATGCCCTTTTCCACAAAACCTCACTTTTTTCACCCAATCCTAATGGTGTCTACCTCACCATCTCCCTTTGTTATGCTAACGAGATCCTCACTAGGGCCCTAAGTAACACAAGCCTCTCATAGCCTCAACTACATTGGAGCCACCCACCCCCAGCATTGGTGGTCTTAGGTTTTCATTTTCCTAACAATGACCAATGTAGTTACCATAATTACCAATAGTATTCCACAAGGCTAGCACAAGTGTTGTTGGGTTCCCATTTTTTCATGAAGCTAATGTTGGAATGGTTGGTGTTTTCACTTTTCCAACCATGGTCAACGTAGTCACTATGATTCTTAGTAGTTTCTCCATGGCCAGTGTAGTCACTATAAGTCCTAGTGTAGATGTTTCAAAGCTAGCATAGTTGTAACCAATCTAGCGTAGTACCAAATGTTTGTTTACTATTTTTAGTATCTAGTGTGGTTTTGATGGCCTTGGATGCATCAAAACTTACCATAAATGGAAACTACATTAGATTTGAAAGTCTGCCATGCCTACACATGATTTCAATCTATTAGTAATCATGGTAGAAAATTTACAGTAACAAATTCCACACCAACAACCTATTTAAATAAGATTCCAAAATTTTGAAGGGAATTTTTTTGCGAATTGGTAATTGGGTGAGTATTAAAAACTCTTATTGCATTACCTAGTAGCAAAAATTCTAGCTTTTTCCCACTATTTTTCAACTAACATACGAAATTTGAGCCAAAGAATTAGAGAGGAGTTTCAGAAGTTGGAGCTTGAAAGCACTTAGATTATGAGGTTGACCATAGAACATAACTTACTGGTTTCAATAGACTTTAGGCTTCATTGGTGCAACCTTTTGTGAATTTTAGGCACACACACTTGTACATCATTTGAACTCTATTTTATTGAAATTTCATTATTTTAATAAAATACGTAGTTTTTTTGTTTATTCAAGTTAATCATTTGAATATTACAAGTTCATTTTGTGCATTTTTTTTAGTTTCAAATTCACAAATATTGAAAATTTATTTACATTTTTTTTACAATTTCTAAGTCCCTAGGTGATCAATAAGACCATCTAGGGTACTTGAGATCCTATTTTTAGAAGCCCTTGGGATATGAAGTTAGGCTATTTCACCTAGAATTTTTGGTTTTCCAACAACCAAATTTTTTAGGTGTTACAGTTTCTAGCACTAGAAGGAGGGCCTCCACCCAAATTCTCAACCCAAAGCATTTTTCAAAAACCTTTTTGAACCAATTTTCAAAACCTTATCCAACCAATTTCTAAAACATTTTCCCAAACCTTTTTCAACCAGTTTTCAAAATCATGTTTTTCACATTCCAAATTTCAAAACTTGCAAACATACATCCTTGAAATCCAACATTTTTGTCTAATTCCCCACAACTAACACCCAGCATAGTTGTTATGGGAGATTTTGGCTTTTACATTATTTTCACAATAGTTGCTAGACTTTCTATAGCTAGTGTAGTCAACACTTGAAACTGCAAAACCCACATCCAAGATATCTTGGAAACCTAATGTAGCCTTCACTCAAACACCCAAATCCATTAACTATAAAATTTTGTAGAAAACCTAGCGTAGTCATTCCTAAGACTCCAATGTACTCACTGGGAACACAAAAATTCACATCTAAATTCCAAAACCAACACATCCCCTTTGGAGGAAAAAACTCCTAGCTTGGTCTTTCTAAGTGAAAATCCATTTCTCACCACCTACCTCAACATGGTTGGATAATATAGTGGTCTACTACACACCCTCTAGCGTAGACACTACTAGAAAAGCTAGCATAGTTGGTGTTAACTACCTCAAATACTATCACACCATTTCCACTTTAACCTTCACTGTAATTGTAGTTATAATTTCAACTACTTCTCTAGTTATAACCTCTTGCACTTTGGGAAATTCCACTTGTTGGAATTTTGGTTTAATTAATTAAGAAATTAAATAAAACACCCCACCTTCCCACCCCTTGACCCCCCCTCTATCCTCCGACCCA
>MNCI01031329.1:97549-136530 GCA_015680685.1 Gnetum montanum
CTTTGTTAAACCATCTAGTGTAGTTGTGGTGGATAAATCATATTTTCTTATCATCACACAAACCTCAACATTTCTTTTCAAGATACCAAATGTATATTTTGAAAATGAACATTTTTTTTATTACACAACAAAACCCAATATAGTTTTCATAAAAGGAAAACACACCAACACTCCTTAAATAAGCAAACCAAAAACTTACTATTATTATCATCAATCTATTCTTTGGAAAATACTAGTGTATCCTTCCAAAATCCAATATATTACAATCAAATACTTTTTCCATATTTAGATTTTCACAACAAGTGTTGGGCTTTTTAAAGTCCAACATAAAAACTATAGTAAGTTTGGTTTTATTTTTCTTTTAATTTTCCAAAAATTGCTAGAATTTTCAAAGCCTAACTTAGCTTTTCAAAGCCCAACTTAGTTTTTGTTGGCTTTCATAGTTTGATTGGTGCCAATTATGTCTTTTTGCAACCATTCTATCACTAAACCTTACATACATGGCATCTAGCCAAGATGCAGTTCATGTCTATGACCCAAAAGACCCTGCGAGTATAGAACGAAGGCAAACACTTAAACAAATGGAAAACCCCCAAATTTCGTGATCATTAATGAGAAGTTCTACAACTTCCTCTGTTCTAAGATACAAGTTGGGCTCTTGATGCCTCACTCTAAATTTTACACTAAGTGTCAATTCGAAACTATACACTAGGATGGAAAATAATACATCCCATCTCTTTATGACCAAATCCCCCTCACCAACTTTTATGCACAAATGTTCATACAACCCATAGAGGTTGATGTGTTTAGTGAAGAAATTAGCTTAGAGGATTTCCAAGAAGAGCACAATGAGTTTGAGGCTAAACCGAAGCTAGACACCTTTATTGGGAGTCTTTTCAAATGTTTGGTCTTCCAAACAACCATCCCTAGCTCATGGCTCCTACCTCATCAATGGGGCAAGTCCCTCAGCCCAATTTACCTCCTATCCATCTCACTATGTTTGGGTCTACATCCATCATCACTACACACCAAGCACAACCTATGCCTCAGTCTACCTCACTATTCTCATCAATGCCCTTTTCCACACAACCTCACTTTGTTCACCTAGTCTTGGTGATGTCTACGTTACCATCTCCATTTATCATGCCAACAAGACCTTCATTGAGGTCCCAAGTAACACAAACCTCTCATACTCCCTTTACTCCCTTCATATTCCAAGTTCCAACTTAGACCTCTTTCTCCTTGTTTAATCCACCTATGATGGTGGTCACACAACCTCTTCTCTCTATGTCAACATTAATTGTACAACCTTAAGCCACTCAACTTCCTCTTCAACCATCAACACAAGCATTACAGCCGATAGGGATGCCCCAAGGTTTGGATCAAGCCTTTCAAATGATCCAATAATTTATTGAAGAGCTACAGAAGCTCAAGGCTATTATAACTTAGATGGTCCAAGATTTTTGACTTTTAGTAAGATGATCCTATAAGCCCTATTGTGCCTCAAATGACCTTACCCATAGGCATGCCCATATCAAACTTCACCAAATACAATGGTGAAGGGGATCCCAATGCACACTTGGTCACCTTCTAGTCTAAGTGCCTCTTTTTATAAGCTTGGCCACATACAATACTGAATATTTTTCCTATGTCCCTCAAAGGTAAAGGTTTAGATTGGTATTGAACCTTTCCTAGAGGTTCCATATCTTTTCTTGAGAACCTAATAAACTGATTTATCAACTACTTTAGATACAACTCGAAGCCAGATGCCACATTAGACCAATTAATGAAAGTGAGGCAAGGATCACTTAAACTAATCAAAAGGTTCATCCAAAGGTGGAACTCAACACTTAATGAGATTCTAGAGCCTTTTGTTGAAACTTACCTATTGGCCATCTACAAGAAAGTAGTAAATGACTTCATCAAGTTAAAGCTCTACTACTTAGAGCCCTGATCATTAAGTCAAGCCTTCTCATAAATGAAAAACATCGAGGAGGCAATTGAGGTAAGCAATGATTAGGATTATGTGGCATATAAAAATCAACACTCAAGGAAGGATGGGGATAAAAACAAGTATAAACATACGACTATGACTACAATATCCAAGGATACAAAACAAGTAGAGAGGTAGAAATCACCACCATGTAACACATTTTTGACTCATTGCAACCATCCACATCATACACTCCAAATCTACCAAGACCAAACTTTTGATGGAAGGATAGATCTAAGTACACAAGGTTGCCTATGAATCCTTTTGAGCTCTTAGAACAATTGCTTAAAGAAAATTGTATACAACATAAGAAACTATCTAAGGAGGCTTGTAAGAGGCATGATCATCTTTGTGACATAGCTATAGATCCAATAATAGCTACCAAAGATGACTTAAAGCTACCAAAGTACTCTAAACTAGATAGGCATTGCCATTATTATCAAATGACTGGTCATTATACTAATTTTACCTAGCATTAAAGGATGACCTCTAGAAGATGATAGATCATGGAGAGTTGGTATTGAATGAGCCCAACTCTCCAACTGCCAACAATAACTCCTACACTATAGCCTCATTTACAAAAAATAAATGGTCTAACTCTTCTAGGGAGCCATTTGTTGTTAAATGCCACCACGATCCCAAAACACAAAGCCTAGAGAGCCATTCATCATATAAGTACCACCTCCTTTAGCTCTTAAGAATCCTTTCATCATACATGTTTCCCCTTTAGTAACATCAACTTCACAACCAAGACCACGACTTAGCAATCTTCTAAAGCCTAAAGAACCATTTGTTATCTAGGTCCCTCTACCTTCAATAATCAAAACCACAATAACACATGGCGAAATCACACCTAGAGTAGCCCAAAACTTAGATTTTAGCATGATACCATCACCACAATGGTGGCAAAAATAACCTATCATCAAACCAATAACAAAGCCCACTAAATATAACCAATGAAAAAAGGGAAAGTTGACTAACCTAGATCTACACCAAGACCAGCTACATCCATACGCAAGAAACTCAAGGAACATGCACTGAAACCTAAGCTACAAACTCTAGGAAAGATGGAAGAAGTTAAAACCACTAAGGTTGAAAGTTTACATATCAAGGAAATGAGCTTTCTTGCAACAATGGAGCAAGTCAAACAATCATTAAAACAAAAGAACACATCATCAAACTTGTATGACTTGGTCATGACTTCTCTTGCTTATGCAAATGCACTAGTCCAAGTGATAACCTCTATCCATATGAGCAAGGACATGTTAGCCAATAGAGAATCAATCCACTCTATCATTGGGCAAGATATGCTAAGGGAGAATGGGCATCAACCCATGCTCAACTTTCATGATAATGAGGTGAAAATTGACTCTAGAAATAGAGAAGTATTATTTGCTCCCCTCCTCATCATCATATGTGTTGGTAGATACAAGATTCATTGTGTTCATGTAGATGATGAGGCGACAACTAATGTGATACCATTTTCCATTGCTGGAAAGCTAGGCTTAACCAAGAATATCCAAGAAACCACGACCTCTACACTCAAGTCATTCAATGGGTCACAAGTAGTGGTGCAAGGTTCCAACTCTTTGGATTTTTTATCTAGTGAGCAATTCCCTACATCCACCACCTTCCTAGTCGTTGAAGAGATACTTGGCTTCAACTTGATCTTTGGAAGACCATGGTTAGATAAGATTTGTGTAATCTCATCCCCTATACATCAACAAATTTGCTTGTCTTAAGAGGAAGGGAAAATTATCATTTTTGAAGACATGTCACTACCTTCAATTAACTATGTCAACATTAACTAAGGTTTAGAGGTGGATTTCCAAGAGGAATCTCCAAAAACTCAAATTGGGATCAACAACAATAAGAACAATAACAATTCTCATAACATTGACTCTATAGCACTGAATTACCAACAAAAAGACATGTAGCTTGTCATGCATAATAAGACAGATGGTAAGCATAAGATTATGTCAAAATGATTCCTTGATCTCTCAAAGATTAGATAACAAGTTCATGATAAACATCTCATCCACTCTTTTGTCAATTATTTCTTCACCTTTGTGGCATTATATCATGTTTCAATGTTGATTCTATCCTTGGATGCTCTTTTGAGAGCATCCTATACTTGCTAAGCAAGTGTGAATCACGGCCATCCAAGGCCTAAAACTAGCAATGCATAACCCTCTAAGGCCTAAAACTAGAAACATTATAACCTACCTAATCCTAAAACTAGTAAAAATATGGCTTATTGACACCTAGAAATGATGAGCACAATGACCTTCTCCTGTTGTCTCTATACCAACTAGGTAGCCAATCTACCTGATAGTATTGCTTGTGAATTTTTACTCATATGCATATATCTTGCTTTATAATTATCATTACATCCTATTTTTATTTACATATTTCATTTTATAGCCTTATTACATCTACTATTTATGTTTATAAAACTAATACATAGCCAAAGTTGCATCATGTGGTGATATAATCATATATGTACATAAATGTCCAAAACCATGGTTGCATTGTATAACGTACAACAACAAAAGTAATACATGATTTCTATGGCCATCATAGCCAAAGGAAAATAGATTAAACAATGATATGAAAAACTAAAATATGCTCAATAATAAACAAAATCAATCCATAAGAGGAGAAAGAAGGGGTTCATTAAGTACATCATTACCAATTGTATCAACATCATTGCAACCATTATAGCCATGACACATGACCATTAAAATCATTATAAATAAGCTTATGCTTTAGGTTAATATAGGTCAATGTTCCTATTTAAAACTCAAAAGACCAAGACAAAACATGTAAACTCAATAGAATATGCTAACTTAGTATTTAAGTTTATAGTATCTTCAAGTAAGATAAAATATCTTCACACAAGACTTGTACATCTGGAAACGTTGATTTTTATTGTTCAAAATGCAAAGATTGAAAAATTCATCTACATTTTAGATCAAGAGACCAAATCCAATGGAAATCCAAAGATCATAGTTGCTATGAAAACACTTGGTTTCAGGGCCACAGTATAGTTATATAGCCTTAGCGCTAATGCACACATGCTGAATGTGAGCTACACATTTGCCTGCAAACTAAGTTTTCCATGGTTCAATTCGGTTGTTATGCTATCTAACCAATTTTATTTTTTTTTTTGCATAATTTTTTTCCAACATTTGATATCAAAGTAAGTTTGGTCTCTATCTTGATGCTTAACCATATTTGTTTTACCACTCTCATAACGATGTCAAATTGGGGTAGAATTTTCATTTGTTAATGGTGTCAAAGTGGGGTGAATTTGAGTAAATTTGGTTATTGACTAGAAAATATTTATTGTGGAATTATGTATGATGCTTGATTTTGAATTTTTCGTATGCAACAAAATTAATAAATATTTTTAAATAGATATGTTTCTCTGTTTGGTAGTTCTGTTATTGTTGATGTTCCTGCATATGCCTGCAGCAACCAATACCTATGCCCATAGCCTCCTGCAGAAGCTCAGAGAAGGAATAAGTATGAGCATTGACATGTCTCAGGGTTTCTTCCCATGTGGAGGATGTTGATGCTGATGATGGATTAGATATGTTGTAGGCCTTTAATATCCCAGGAGAGCAATTCCCTGAACTCTGGTCAATGTTGTTCTCTTCGTACACCATCTTTTGCAAAGGGTGACCAAGCAGGGTTGACAATGGTAATGATGACTAGTATGGATTTTTCTTGATGTGGTTGTTATTGGAAAGCTATTGTTGTTTTTGTGGGTTGTCTGTAGAGATTAGCTTAATTTCTTATTTTTTGCTGCTACTGCTACTTGTGGTGTCATTGTTGATAGTAGTAGTAGGATTGTTGTGTTTTAGGGCATCAATTCTCTAGGTATAGTCATGGAGCACAGAGAGGCCTTCTTCTCCCAAGGGCCATCTCCTGTTCTTACACCGCAGAGTTGCATTTCAATGGTTTTTGATGGCATTCTCTATCCTTCCCAAAAGCATTCTAGCAAAGTAAGACCATTTGTTACCGTACTGTTAATGTAACTGAACTAGTAGGCCTTCCTCCTCCACATTCCATCCTTCTCTCTGATGAATCACAATCCATTTTAAAAAAATTGGATTACAAACTAGTTATATATTCATATCCATGAAGTGAAATGTTGGTAGAGTTTAGACACATAAAAATCTGAAATTGAAATAGAGTGATATGATATTTCCAATTTTTGATATATATTATACACACATTCTTGACTCCAAAAGTATTACTCGTACAAATAGGGTTTGACCTTGGACATGATACACTAGGATGTTGAATTCAGAAATAGTATTCCTCAACTATAATACAAATTTAGAAATAGATCATTCAATCCTCTCTTTTCTTGTGCTATTAGAGGATATAAACTAGTAGTTTTAGAGGAATATTGACTGTCACTTTCTCAAAGCTACCATCACGAATATATGTTATTCCAAATTTGAACTCTAAAAAAATTTTGTCTATTCATCGACAGATTAGATCTTGTAACCTGGGACATACAGAGTTTTCTCATTCAATAACAACAAGTGATCCTAGAGAATTTAAGAAGGAAATTTGCAAAGTTTCAATGCTATCAATGATAAGATATGTCAAGATAATAGTTTTTTAACAAAGTTAGCCTAGGCCATTGCTTATCATGGTTAAATTTCTACCAAATCCTTAATTTTAGATCAATTCCCTAGTTTTCAACATCTATGTTTCTCCCAAATGCTAAACCTTGTATGTTCAACTGAAGCAATGCCTCTATGTGAAACCTGAATGTGTTGCAATTCCTTTCTCAAAGATTAGAGAAAAGTAATGTTGTAGTTTACTCAATTTTGAGTATCTAACGGGACAATGATAAAGAAATTTTTAATCTAATATGCTAAAATTATCCATTGTTATTCATGTGCTTTAATTTTGCAATCTAAAATAGAATTTTAATATCTTATCAAATTATAAAATTTAGATGGACTACATGTTCAAAGTGTTTTCCATTGATAAAGGCACAAAATTAATGTCTTTGCATTGGATCCTAACATGATGTAATAGTTTAACATATACAAAATCTAGGTATATTAAATAGAAAATAATTGTATTTCAAATTATGGAGCAGGAAGATCAATAGTATTAAAATTTATTGAATGATGGGAATTTCTAAGGCAAAACTATACGAAACCGTATCAACTAAGCACCTCAGCTCTCATACATTCCATCATCAAGAAGCAAAGATGCAACAAGAATTCAAGAACAATCCCTCTCTCAAAAGTCAAAATTAAAGATTAAACCCACTATCTATAGAAAAAGGTTTGTTCAACACAGAATAGTTAAATCTTGCAAGAGAGTTAAAAATTTTTACACTATAGGTATAATTGATAATTGATAATTGTATGGTTGAATTTTCTAAGATTGACCTTGATATCATGATGGAGGTGGTTGACCCAGTGGTCACGGCATTGTTTACCATGGTGCCCTGGTAGATATGTGGCCATTTTAGATCATTGTCATTGGCCATGGTGGTCCACTAGATCAATCAACAAACTATGCACAAATCCAACATCGTTCCTACACTGCCCAGTTCATCTAAAATTTAAAATTTTGAACGCAAGAATCATAGTATACATTATAATAACAAAATGCAGTAGAATTGAATTTGAATCTAAATAGGATAAATAGAAAAATTAAGAAAGAAAAAGATTCATACTTGTCTTCCTGTGGAGTCCATTGGGCTTTCGAATAACGTCTTCTACCACAGCCATGGATCTTGCTAGATTTTGGTTGTCCATGAATGCCAAATTGTCCATGTGTTGCTACTAGAATTGCTGCAGGATTATTCACTTTAGAGAAACCAACAATTTACTGTTGTTTTTGAGAATTGACCTGCTGGTCTTGGCACAATTGCTGTTGTGAGTGGTTATCCGAAAAAGCATAAGGTGGTGGAAATAGTGATCCTGATAATAGTGTCGAGATAGTTGCAACACCAATCGAACAAGATAGAAATGGACAAAGGTTCATCATTAGTTTAGCTAAAATGGACATAGGAACAAGTAGTTGAAAAAGAAAAACCTAGAAAAATAGAAGAAAAAGATTGATTGTAAAACAAGTGTAATAATCAAAATGTAGATGAAAATTTGCAAGCTGGACTGGGCTAGGATGAGATAGGACAAGAATAGAGGTGAGGCATGTCTAAGATATATATAGAAGTGGTAGAGTTGTTATTCTAATTATTATAGTGGTTACTCTAATTATTAGAGCTCTTATTAGAGCAGTTACTCTAATTATTAAAGTTATTATTAGAGCAGTTACTATAATTATTAGAGCTATTATTATTATAACGGTTACTCTAATTATTAGAGTTATTATTATTACAATAGTTACTCTAATTATTAAAGTGGTTATTATTAGAGCGGTTACTATAATTATTAAAGTAGTTACTCTAATAATTAGAGTGATTATTATTAAAGCTGTTATTTTAATTATTAGAGTGGTTACTCTAATTACTAGAGCGGTTACTCTAATTATTAGAGATATTATTAGAACGGTCACTCTAATTATAAGAGTGGTTATTATTAAAGTGGTTACTGTAATAATTAAAACAATTATTATTAAAGCAGTTACTTTAATTATTAAAGTTGTTACTATAATTATCAGAGCTGTTATTATTAGAGCGATTACTTTAATTATTAGAGCTATTATTATTAAAGTGGTTACTCTAATTATTAAAGCAGTTACTTTAATTATTAAAGTCGTTACCCTAATAATTAGAGCGATTATTATTAGACTTGTTATTTTAATTATTAGAGTGGGTACTCTAATTAGTAGAGCTATTATTAAAGCGGTCACTCTAATTATTAGAGCTATTATTATTAAAGTAGTTACTTTAATTATTAGAGTAGTTATTATTAATGCAGTTATTCTCATAATTAAAGCGATTATTATTATAGGTGTTACTCTAATTATTAGAGCTATTATTATTAGAGAAATTACTCTAATTATTAGAGTAGTTACTCTAATTATCAAAGCAGTTATTACTACAGCGATTACTCTAATTATTAAAGTAGTTACTATAATAATTAGAGTGATTATTATTAGAGCTGTTATTTTAATTATTAAAGTGGTTACTATAATTATTAGAGCTATTATTATTATAACGGTTACTCTAATTATTAAAGTAGTTACTTTAATAATTAGAGTGATTATTATTAGAGCTGTTATTCTATTTATTAGAGTGGTTACTCTAATTATTAATGCTATTATTAGAGCAGTTAACTGAGTATCTTCCAAGTTTAGCATAGATTAAACTCTTAAACCTTGTCAACGACCATAATGTGTTGCCTAGCATAGTTAATCATATTATAGCATCTATGATAAATATAAATAAGCTCAATGAGAAAATATTGCTTTGCCCCAGAGGGTCCTGGGTTTAAAACCTGGCATCAACATTCTAATCACATTGGCTGAGACTCGATTGGCGTTAGCCTAAGAAAAAATCTGAAAATAAAATGCGATCATTTGAAGCAGAATCAAATGAAATTAATTATAGGAATCAAATAGACCATGAAGTAGTATTTATAGTAGGCAGAGATTTGACCGATCGCCACATATCTATTTTAAAATATTTATTAATTTTGTCGAGGAGTTCAAACATATTAGAGATCATACATACAGATATTTGTAGTCCAGATATGAATGTGTATGGTCAAAGGTATTTCATTACTTTTATCAATGACTACTCATGATATATGTATCTCTACCTACTTCATAACAAGAATGAATTTTTAGATGCCTTTAAGGTATTTTAGGTTGAAGTAGAGAAATAGTGTGGTAAGAAAATAAAGATAGTGAGGTCTGATAGAGATGGTGAATACTATGGTAGATATACCAATGATGGACAAGTGCCTAGTCCATTTACTAAGTTTCTTCAAGAGCATGAGATTGTTGCCTAGTACACTATGCCTAGTTCTCCAAACCAAAATGGTGTGGCAGAAAGAAGAAACTGAACATTATTAGACATGGTGTAGAGTGTGCTTAGTAGCTCCACACTTTCTAAGTTCTTGTGGACTAAAGTTGTTAAGATGGCTATGTATATATTAAACTGAGTTCCAACCAAGGCTATCTTAAAGACACCATTTGAATTATGAAAAGGTTGGAAACCAAGTTTGCAATAGATACACATTTGGGAATGTCCATCTGAAGTAAGAGTCTATAATCCATAAGAAAAAAAGCTAGACCTAAGGACCACAAGTGGGTATTTCATTAGATATGCCAAATGATCCAAGGGATACAGATTTTATTGTCCATCACATACTACTAGGTTTGTGGAATCAAGGAATGCTAAATTTCTTGAGAATGACTTGATTAGTCAGAGTAATCGATCCTAGAACACTCTTCTAGAGAAAGATCATGTAGGTGCCCAACCCTCTACTTCAAGTGAAAGACTGATTATTGTACACAATAGGCCTAGAGCACAAACACATGATGAACAATAACTAGTCATTGATGTCCCATAGACTTCTAATCCAGAAGTAGTAGATCTAGCTAAATAATAGATACCAAAACTTGTTGAACAACCTATTGAACATCATGCTCCTTAGGAGAATGATGAACTAGCATTAAGAAGATCTACTAAAGTAAAATGATCAACAATTCCTAGTAACTATATAGTGTATCTACAAGAGTCTAACTATAACATAGGAGCTGAAAATGATCTCGAAACATTTTTACAAGCCATGAGTTGTAAGAAATCTGACTTGTGATATGATGCCATGAAAGATGAGATGAACTCTATATCATCTAATGTAATCTAGGATCTTGTCAAGTTTCCTAATGGTATAAAAACCATTAGATGCAAATGGGTCTTCAAGACAAGGAAAGACTCATTAGGCAACATTGAAAGACATAAGGTAAGACTTGTTGCTAAAGGGTTCACTCAAAGAGAGGGAATAGATTACAAAAAGACCTTTTCTCTTGTATCTAAGAAGGGCCTCCTTCATGTGATTATGACATTGGTTTCCCATTTTGATTTCAAATTACATCAAATGGATGTGAAAATGACATTCCTCAATGGTGATCTAGAGGAAGAGGTTTATATAAAATAACTTGGAAGGACTTTCCTCTAAGTGTGGTGAGCAAATGGTATGCAAGCTCAAGAAATCCATATATGGATTGAAATAGGCCTTGCGTCGATGGTATTTAAAATTCCATGATTTCATCACTTCATTTGGTTTTGAAAAGAACATAATGGATCAATGTATATATTAGAAGGTCAGTGGGAGAAAAATCTATTTTGTTGTCCTATATGTGGATGATATCCTTCTTGCAACCAATGATAATGGATTTCTATACGAGGTGAAGCAATTTCTCTCTAAGAACTTCGACATGGGTGAGGCATCTTATGTAATTAGCATTAAGATCCATAGGGAAAAATCTAAATGTATTCTGGGATTGTTGTAGAAAACCTATATCAACAAAGTTTTAGAGAGGTTTCGAATGAAAGATTGTTCACTGAGTATAGCACCCATTGTGAAGGGTGATAAGTTCAATTTGAACCAATGCCCTAGGAATGATTTAGAGAAAAGACAAATGAGCAACATTTCATATGCTTCAACTATTAGAAGCCTAATGTATGCTCAAGTCTGCATAAGACCTGACATTGCATTTTCTATGGGAATGTTGGGTAGATATCAGAGTAATCTAGGCATTGACCACTAAAGGACTACAAATAAGATGATGAGGTACCTTCAAGATACAAAAGATTACATGCTTATGTATAGATGAACTATCTAGAGGTGATTGACTACTCTAATTTAGACTTTGTTGGCTGTGTTGATTTAAGGAAATCAACATCTAGTTATGTTTTTATGTTGGCTGGAGGAGCTATGTCTTGGAGAAGTGGAAAGCAAACCTTGGTTGCTACTTCCAAAATGAAGGCAGAGTTCATTTGTTGTTTTGAGGCTACTTCACATGGTGTATGGTTGAAGGGTTTCATTGGGCCTTAGAATTATAGATTTTATATCTAGGTCATAATAATGTTCTATAACAATTCACTTACTATCTTTATGATTAAGAATAATAAGAGTGGTAGTCAAAGTAAACACATTGACATAAAGTGTTTAGCCATAAGGGAACATGTTAAGGAAAAGAAAGTGGTCATTGAGCATATAAGCAATGAATTGATAATAGTTGATCCTTTGACAAAAGGAATGCCATCGAAGTCATTTAAGAATCATGTAGTTCATATGCGACTTGGTTCTATAATGTAATTTGTACGTACAATTTTATAGTCTTAAAGAAACTCTTATTTAATTGTAATGTTTTCTTATATTTAGTTTGTGCATATAATTGTTAGAAAAAATTCACATATGACAAAACCTAAAATGAACATTGGGTTTATTCATAAAATTTACTTACCATATAAGGAATTAAGTTTAAGAGATAATACATGGAATATAATACTCGCATTCAAAGAAACTATTGCCATGATTCATGTATTATCTTTTGAAATATAGGTTTGATGGATATTAATTTAAATATGGGGACCAAGTGGGAGAATGCAATCGTTTACGGAAAAATCAACAATTTGTAACAATTCCATAAATGTGACCATTATGAGAAAACTAACGGTTTGTAATAGTTTCATATTATGATTGTTACTGGAAAATTAATGGTTTGTAACAGTTACCACAAGAGTGGTCTCATATTTGCCATATAAATCAAAAGTTTCGTAATTAACATTTTTCTAGCCTATAAAATGTTCATGATGGGATAACAAAGACACCAGAAGAAATCACGACACTATTATAGTTTTGGTCCCTATCACACTCAGAGTCTGCATACACCATCATTGTTGTAAGTAAAGGCATCAATGGTTGAAGGTTAGTTTTGATTTATTTCCACATCTTTAATTCATTGTGCAATTTGGTAATTGTAGGGTGTAAATATTTTATGCACAATTTTTTTCCAACATTGTCATCGTGCAATTTGGTTATTGTAGGGTGTAGTGCACAATTTTTTTCCAACATTGTCATCATGCCTTATTTCTTTTTGTTTTTAACTATAAACCTCGCAAAGAAACACAGTAGTTTTCAGTACTCACCAACAAATATACAACGCAAGATTCTGGCTTTGCGCCATTGCATGGCAAATTTTACATCACGTGGTCTTGGAATTTTACCAAGGCATGCACCGTTAAACCGTCAAATTCCAGAGGTCGAGAACTGACAAAGCTACCAGTTCTTTATGCAAATAGCTACTGTAAGAATGGCAGAAATTTATCTTCACCGAGTTGGAAAAGAAGCACTCCAGCTACGCACGTTTGAAATTGCGATCAGAACGGGAGTGTTCAGTAACACTCCAGAAACTGTCCAAATTGCTATTGGAACTGCATTAGAACTATTCATTGAAACCGCTTCCAACTAACAAATGACAGCGTACAAGAAAATTACGGAAAAAGTTCTCTTTTAACTCACCATCAATCTGTGTGTTATATGCTTTGGATATTTCAGTCAGTTTGAAAATGACATTAGATGTTTTATTTTACAATAATCCATAAAATGGAAAACCCCGTAGACAAATTCTCAAGCAAGTCAAGATAGGATCCTAACCAAAACCAGGAAAAACATTAACTCTAAATCACTGCAAAACACAGTCAAGGTGGGAAAGGAAAGTCCAGAAACCCTCAAAACAACACAACCAGGACTATACGCATAGAACCACAAACTATCCTCGTTCGGCTACCCAACTCACAGCAACCAACTCGGTTACATATTATAATTACCAAAAACGAAAAATTTCTCTCTAACACCATACAAATTCTTGGAAAAATGAAAACCAGGATTTCTGGTTCGAAAACTAAGCACAAAGGGGCAACTTTCGTGTAAATCTCGCGCATGGACAGAGCACGAGCTGAAGATAAAACCAAACCATTTCCTGAAAAGCAATAAAAAAAATATTTTTAGCATTTTTGCCTGCAGCTGCCACGTCCCTCGCTCTGCCCCCTCATGCGCTCCCCTGCGCCTTGCCTCTGCCGCAAGGCAACAACAAAAATTAATAATAATAATAATAAATTTTTTTAAAAAATTAATACATAAAATATTAAATCTAATGTTATTTTACGTTGCACAACCTAGTTTGCCAGTGTCAACTCAATTTTATTTATTATAACTTTACTTTACCTTATTTTACTAACTTTTACCTTGCCTTTGCCTTATTTTACTAACTTTTACCGTGCCTTTGCCTTTGCAAAATGTGACCTCGGTTGACCATGTTGGCCATATGTCACCTACTATGGCCTTATTCCTTGTTATGATTTGACCTTACTTGACTTTATTTTACATTATTGTCTATCATTGTCATGTCATTTAGTGACATTTGACCTCATTTTCATCATTTTTCTTTTTTCTTTTGTATCATTTGGCCCTATTTGACCACATTCCTTTATCATTTGGCATCACTTGGACTTTAATTAGCTTGATTTGACATCATTTGATGTCATTTGACATCATTAAGGCCTTATTTGACCTCGTTTAACACCATTTCATGGAGCTTCAACCACCATTTAGCCTTCATTTGACCCCATTCCACATCATTTGGCCTTTGTTTCATCCTGTTTGACTTAATTTACCCCTCACAAGCTTTGTTGGCCATGTTTTGAGCTATTTTGGCATAGATTTGACTCATTTATGCATTATTACTAAAGTATTTTACATTGACATTTTCTAATCATTTTATCACATAGGTGCCACTTGATGTGCTTAGGTTGACATGTAGAATTGAGCAAGAAGAATGAAGGAGCAAATTTAGCTAGCCTTGAAGCCTGAATGGGTCACCCTTCGTGATGTTGTTAGACCAAGTTAACCTTACATACCCAAACCTTATGCCTGAAACCATTTTACTATACAGCCAAAACACCCTAAAGTAACCTAATAACCATTAACCTTGAAGCCAAAAACATCACTGAGGATCCCTTAATCAAAGTTCACATCTAAGACCATGATGGTAAGGGAAAAACACATGAAACCAAGCTCCTCACTAGAACTTAACCCTACTCAAGACAACATCAAACCCTTGTTATGCAACATCAAAGCCATCACATAGCCCTGATTACATCTAACACTCACATGTTTGCATGTGGTGTTGTTTATCATTGTTGATAGGTTGCAAAAAATGACCAATGTTGATGACTTCAATGGTCCACAACAAGTGAGCCTATGTGCTCTCTCTCTCTCTCTCTCTCTCTCTCTCCCCCTCCCCCTCCCCCTCTTCCTCTCCCCTTATTTGGCACAATGAATGAACTAAAAAACTTTGTAAATTTGATGCACATTGCACAAATCCCTCTATGCTGCAACAGTGATGACCCATTGTGACCTCGTCTACTGGTTGTCTAGTGTGATCCTATTTATCCTATTGTAACAACATGTTTTCTTTCTCTTGTTTTCTTATCCTCTTGGAGTTGTGCTTGCAGGATGAAGCTTGAGATGTCATCATGGACATGCAACTCATTGTAACAACAAGTTATCATGTGATCCTGATGTGTAAGATTTGGTTAGCTTGTCTTGCCATACCAAGAGTGCTTGGTACATCATTTTCATTACTATCCTTGAGCCATTATTCCATAACCTAATTATAATATTTCCTCATCCTAAATGACACTAATGACCTATGTTCGGCATTCATGCATTATGACCATGTGACATCTCCTTCGTCATGCTTCATCTTCAAGTCAGTTGAATGTAACACATCTCATTCAACAGTAAAACCAAATCAAATCTAGCCTCAGCAATGAAACCCAATGAAGGTTTCACCCCCAAAGAAATAAAAAGGAAAATGGGAAAGTAAATTGCCAAGAAGCTAAAAGATCAATAAAGATCAAAAGACAAACCAATGGCTCCAAACAAGTAGACGAAGAAGCCTAATAGCCAAAGAAAGCTTGGAGTAAGGTGTTGGTACCTCAAAAACATTACAAGTGATCAACACTTCAAAGCACGAAGTGCAAAGACCACATCGACTAGATAGTATGTCATTACCATGATATAACCATGATGTCAACATTGAGAATTCATTGTTAATCCATGTGACCATTTCCTCATGACCAAATATAGGCTTCAACCTATATCATCTCATTGTAACCTTATCTCATCATCATAAGCACTCTTTGGCATGGTTCGACACTACAAAATCAAGCATGAAGAGGAAATGTTGATGATGGACCTATGGTAATGTTTTGTATTCTTTGTCTATGTTTCTCATGTCCATCCTCCAAACAAGAGGGGCCAATGAAACACCACCAAGAAATCTCATGTTGCAACTTGTAAATCTTACCATTAAACCCAAGGCTAGAGTTTTATTGTAAAATGTAAAAATTTTAATCCATGAGATGTAATTTCACATACTTTAACTTTTGGGGCTGAAAAAATGCCTCACAAGTTATCATAGCCTCACTTCCCAAGTAAAAAAAAGTCATACCATGTCTATATTTGGGCTTGGGGAGGTTGAAAATGCCTTTTAAATTGCCAAAATTGGCATTTTCATGGGTTTTGTGAGGTATAGCTTCAACTACGTTGGAATGACCCACCCCTAGCACTGATGGTATTGGGTTTTCATTTTCCCAACAATGGGCAGCGTAATTACCATAATTACCAACGCTGTTTCACAAGGCCAACATAGGAGCTATTGGGTTTCCAATTTTTTCACGAAGCCCATGTTGGAATCATTGGAATTTTCGCTTTCCCAACCATGGCCAACATAGTCACTATGATTCTCAGTAGTTTCTATATGGCCAGCGTAGTCACTATAATTCCTAGCATAGATGCTCCAAAGCTAGTGTAGTTGCAACAAAGCTAGCATTTATGCAACAAAGCCAACATAGTACCAAAAGTCCATTTACTATTTTTAGTATCTGATGTGGTTTTGATGGTCTTGGATGCATCAAAACTACCATAAATGGAAACTATGTTGGAGTTGAAAGCTTGCCACGCTTGCACATGATTTCAATCTATCAGCAATCATGGTAGAAAATTCACAATAACAAATTGAACATCAACAACTTATTTAAATCAAATGCCAACACTTGAAGGGGCTTTTTTGCAAATTGGGAATTGGTTGAGCATTGGAGACTCTCAATGCATTGCCTAGTAGTAAAATGTCCAACATTTTCTACCATTTTTCAACCAACGTAGTAGATCTGAACCAAACAACCAGAGACAAGTTTCAAAAGTTGAAGATTGAAAGCACCTAGATCGTGAGGCTAATTGTGGAACACAACTTGATGGCTTCATTGGTACAACTTCTTATGCATTTCAGGCACACACACTTGTACATCATTTGAACTATATTTTATCAGCAATTCCATTGTTTTAATAAAATACACAGTTTATTTGTTTGTGCAAGTTAATCATTTGAATATTACAAGTTCATTTTATGCATTTTCTCTAGTTTCATATATGCAAATCTTTAAAATTTATTTACATCCATTTACAATTTCTAAGTCCCTAGGTGATTGACAAGGTTGTCTAGGGTGCTTCAAATCTTATTTTTGGAGGTCCTTAAGATCTTAAGTTAGGCTATTTTAGCTGGAATTTTTAGTTTTTCAACAACCAAATTTTTTAGGCATTACATTAATGAAGATATATTTTTAGGCCTTTCTCCAATATGTAGGACATGTAAAATTTTTAACAAATAGAACAAACACTATAGGAACCACATAATGTTAAAGTAGATGATAATGATAGGCTAAATGCTAGGAGTAAAACAAGAGAATCTTGTGCATGCACTTTATAAATTAAGCCAAAGAATTTCAAGAAAGCTAAAAAGAGAAAGAAGATGAATTTAATTTTTTTGTAAGAAATGAGTTATGGGAACAATAGACAAATAATTTGAATTAAATTGGTATTTAGAAACAAAACTGATGAAAATGAAAAAATTGTCTATAAACAAGGATTGTTTGATGTAACAAACAAGAGAAAGTATTTATTAATAATTTTATTTTTAATACCACAAGAACTTTTCTATTTGAAGGGTAGTACTGATTGGGGACTTTGGTACCTAAATGACTCCACACTTAATCCTGTCAGGTTTTGTAATGCATATTAGGTCATATGTTTTGATGACCATCAAAGTACTAGTGGCAACTATTTCTTCCTTGAGAGATGTTTTGTCTCTTCAACAACCAAGAAATAAAATTCTACAACTCTACATTAGAAGCAAAATATATTTTAGTAGGAAGTTTATATCACCACTTCATTGATTAATGCATATTAGGTTGTATGTTTTAATGACCATCAAAGTACTAGTGGTAACTATTTCTTCCTTGAGAGATGTCTTGTCTCTTCAACAACCAAGAAATGAAATTCTACAACTCTACATTAGAAGCAAAATATATTTTAGTAGGAAGTTTATATCACCACTTCATTAATTAAAGAATATACTAAAAGATATGGGAATTGGACCCTATCCCACCAGGTAAGTGAGGTATGTCTTTCCCTCTTATTTACTTAGATAGGATAGTTTAAAATCTATATCTTTGATAGTACTAGATATGAAGCATTATTGTCCCCATGAATGCTCCATACTCATTTTCAAGATCCTTCCCTTTTTTCCAAGCTCTACCTACCACCAATCCAAGATGTCCTAAACTATGTGATCTGTCTCAAATGAGACATACACATCAAAGTCAATATATCTCAACAAAATTATCCCGATCTTGAGCAAGATGTTTCACTGCCTACTGAGACATCTTGGCCATGCAAAAAATTACTTCAAAGGCATCTTTTCGTCCTTCTGCACCATATATTCTTCTCATCCTAATCCTTCAATGCACTCATTTTTCAAAGAAATGCTATCCTAGATGACCATATCTTCTTCTATTAGTAGCATAACCTTCATCTTGCTTGGTTTTCATGGCTCACTAGAAGGAAGAAACTTTAAGGCAACCTTAACACAAATCAAAGAATAAGAAAGGAATAGTAGCAAGTAGAGGTAATCAATATGAATTCTAGTTTTGATTCATTGATGCTAGGCATAGGTTTCAAAATAACAAATTAGTTTCTATTATCTCTAAATGAACTCTTAGCTTTCATCAATGTCATCAGCCTAAACTGCTTGCATATTTTGAAACCCTTGGTTAGGCAGCAGTTATTTCTTTGTTTGTTTGTATTTTATAAATTCTTATTAAAGAGTTCTTTAGTAATATTATCATTAAAAATAGTTCTTTTGGGGCTTTCACAACTATGGTAGAAGGAATTATTATTTAAGTATCTCCAATAATCATTAATGAGTTCTTAGAAATTATTAATGTTGATGTACACTAGATTGTGATAAATTCCATTAATGATATTTTTAACAATAATGTTATTCCAATTACCTATGATGAATTCTATGATGCATTGTTTGGGAGATTAGTTTTATTGTAGGAAGGCCAAATGTATAGACACCACATGTCCTAGGATGTCTCCACTCTTTTTCTCATAGTGATGTATAACATCATCATAAAGGGAGGTAGCTACAATTATTTTCTTTCACCCAATATCTTTGTTCTATATTATTTACTGATATAACAACTAATAGATTTAGGATACATCACCTGTAGAGATATGCTAGAGATGAACAAATGATCATGCATCTTTAGACATCCTCTACTCATCAGCCTCATCATTTAATAGGTAGGTTTTCCTATTTCTAATCTTTCTATTCTCAAAGAGAAAAGGAGCCTGAAACACCACAAAATTCTGAGCTTAACACTTCCCCAACAAGGATCGAGCTAAAGTCATGATGCTCCCCACCATGACTGAAGCTTGATGGCCTCACGGACAGCTTTGAACGGAGTTGAACTAAATAGGAAATGATCCCATGGGACCCACAGAAGACTACAATGACATCCAACATCAAACCTGGCAAATATTGAGCCCAAAAGACTTGGTTTTCACTAAGTATGCATCCTGTACGCCTAGCATGTCCGCCCGACATGTACGCCCAACGTGTACGATCGGTGTGTACGCCCAGCATGTGACTTCAAAGGTGACCCAAAACAGGCACTTCAGAGCAAGATTTTCACAAGGCATCAACTCTCAGAGACAAGGCAATTGTTAGGCATCATCATGGGTTCAGGAAAATCAAGTTTTGACTTTGAAATCATGCATTTTGGGAGCCCACACACTAAGCATGTACATCCTGCATGCCCAGCGTGTACGCCTAGCGTGCAGCCCAGCGTACACCAGTCGAAGCCTCCCAAAACTAGGTCAGATCAAGTCCAAATGAGCCTAAATTCGACAGGCAACATTCTCATGATCCAAGGACCAAATTCAAGATTTTCTGTTGTAACAGTATGCTCGTTTGTAAAGTTCAATTCCTTTGTATTGGGAAATTCTATACGCTGAGTTCACACGCTCAGCATGTACACGCTGGCATGCAAAATGCTGTATAGTTGTAATATTCTTCACACTCGGGCCACGCAACCACATGTCATCTAACCTGAAATTCTCTCACCCACGGCCACTCATACCCTTCCAGATCTAAATCCAACACCCAAAACCTCATAAAAACCTCAATTTTTCACTAGATTAGGGTGGGCAATTTTTACAAACAGGACAAAAAAACTGGAATCGAGGACACTTAGCAAAATCTGAACACCAACCCTGCACGTTAGACTTCAACCCTACACGTTGACCATACAGCCTTCATGCTGTGCTTGCAGTCCAAACCAGTGTACCATCATCCATCTGCATCCACCGGGGCTCTTCATCCACCTTGTGTCAGTCACACAACTACGCTCAGACCGGTGCACTGTAATTCTCATTTTTCCAATAAAATTACTTCATTTTTTATTAAGATTTGTTATAGTTGGCATTTGTTCTTGCCTATCTCTTTGTTTATATTTCTACACATTTATGTTTTGGTTTACGCTTATTACGCTGTTTACATATAACCCAGCGTATTGCACATTGGCATACGTTTGGGGAAATCCTTGTCTGATCCGCATGCGGACCACCCAAGGTACTCTACCTTCATCAATTCCAGCTCGCCCTCAAGCAAAGGTAGAGTCTTTTGTATTTCTTCTGGGGATCTATTGGTGTTTGTTTCATTCCAACCTTGCACCGATGATTTCGGACAATACAGAAAATGGTGCTAGAAGGAGGACATGAAACTATTTAAATCTACTCTGATCTCATACACTCGCTCCCTGTGCTTCTGATCTACCACCAAGTTTCCTCAGATTTACACGTTGTCTGCATAACTCTGATTTTGTAACTCTCTAAATCTGCGTCCTGTTCCGCAGCAATCTCAGCGTCTACACACTGCCTAGCTAACCTACACGTTGTAGACCCTGTCTACATGCTGCCTAGCTAACCTGCACGTTGTAGATCCTTTCTACACACTTCCCAGCTTACCTGCATGCTGTAGACCCTATCTACACACTGCAACCATTTGCAACACGCTGACCACTCTGGCTTTACGCTGACATTTGCAGCCCGCACACCGTAACCTAAGTTTACATGCTATGACCAGTTTCTGTACGTTGGTCATTGAAGCCTATACTCTAGGACCTAGTCATACACTGCGTAAACAGGCTGCACATTGCCAACTTAGGTGTACGCTGATAAGTATACCCATTTCATACTTGGTCAAATCCTCACCTGTACGCCCTGACATTGTCTCCCTTCCACCTTGTTATATTTATGACCTGTTCATCATGTATACTAACAACACCAACATTTCAACCAAGTCCATTCCAGATACCGTTGGCCCCACGACAATGCCGATACCCATTATGCAACCCATAGGGGTCCATGGTGAGGTTAATCCCCAGGGAGGACCTTGTCGATCTCTCAGACTGTAAGGGAAGAATCCATCATCCAATGTCATAACACATGAACAATATAACTTCATATGTGTGAAGATACAAGCTGTCCTCGCAGTAGATCAAACTAAGTTGGAGGCTAAGAAACAATATGAACTAATTCATAAGGGAGGACATGAGTTCATCCCCTCCCCATATGACATCATCCCTCTTCTAGAGCACTACTCTGAGCTCATCTCTTGGTAAAGAGACAATCTCTAGACCAGTCCATAGAAAATCCTCAATTAGAGGAGGAGGATGACTTCGTGGCTCAATCCGAACATGAGGATTCATACCATACTCTCAGTCCGCACACTTACACGAACCTGTTATTTCATCCCTTCACGGGGGAGACTATGTCTCTCCATTCATTTAAAGCCACTCAAGCACATGTGCCTCAACATGAACCATCCACTCTTGTTCCCACCCTTCCAGTGGCTGACACCCAATTTAATATACCCATCACCACAATTCCTCCCGTCACCATGCCACCCCCTTTCTTACAAATAAAACCCTAACAACATCCCCCTCAAAGTAATGTTGGAGTAACCTTCCCACCCCGAGTGATCAGGATGCCCTATGTGATACCAGCTTCAATGTCCACGCACTATATACCACGAATCCAAACCCAAGGAGCATCCTTCACCACTTTAACTCAACAAGTTCAGGGTCTTCCCTCACAAAACATGACCGAACAATGGGCTGTGACTGGTATGCAACCCCATCAACCACCTCCTATAGTTTCACCCATGAACATCCCTCAAGTGCAGCAACAACAACCCTTTCCTTGTAGTATGCTACCCTTAGTAGCACCTACCATGAATATTCCACAAGTGCAACCTCCAACCACTCAACTTTCCTCTTTCTAGCCCACCGTGCAACAATCTAACTTGTATACGACATAACATAATCAATCTACTATCTTGCCTAGTACCCAAGACTGGGCTGAAGCCAAAAAGCTGATGCAAGAGCTAACTGATGAAGTCAAGCGTCTCAAAACAGCTACCGACAAAGAGCTTAAGATAGTAGACGTTTATCAAGATGACCCTATCAACTCTTCAGTTCCACCTCTAACATTACTTAAGGGTGTTTCCATACCCACGTTAACTAAATACAATGGGGAAATAGACCCCAATGTCCATCTTGTAATGTTTAGACTAGAGTGTGTGTTGCTTCAGGCATGGCCATAAGCCATCTTGCAAGTGTTCCCCATGTCCCTCACAGGGAGAGCACTTGACTGGTATCAGGCTTTGCCCTGAAATGCCATATCTTCTTTGGAAGATTTATTACACCAGTTCATTACCAGGTTCAAGTATAACTTGAAGCCTGAAGCAACACTTGACAACCTCATACAGGTCAAGCAAGCACTGCTTGAACCTGTTCAAAAATTTATTCAACGGTGGAGTGCTACCCTCAATGAGCTCCATGAGCCAATCCTGGAGACTTATCTCCTCACTATTCTAAAGGGGGCCATTCATGATTTTGTAAAGTCCAAACTATACTATCTTAACGCACGCACTCTTAGCCAAGCATTTGTACAAATAAAGAATATTGAAGAAGCTGCACAAAACTGTCATGAACCAGCCTATTCAACCTTTAAAAACCAACATAATAAGAAAGACAAAGAAAAGGCTCAGGCAACTATAGCAGCAGTAGCAGAAACACAACAAACGAGTACAAGAAAAACCGCCTATTACCCCTACTAACTATGCTAGACCAGCTCCTACTACTGCACCCGAACCTTCTACATCACAAACTGCTACAACAGGTCATGCCCGAAACTTTGAGAGGAAAGATCCCTCTCAATACACACCAATGCCTACGAAGCCTTCTCAACTATTTGACCAACTTTTGAAGGATGGAATGATAAAACACAAGCAGATGTCTCTTGCAGCTATTCAAAGATATGATCAATTCTGTGAATTGGTCAAGAATCTAGGCATGGCCACACCTAATGAGCCTCCTGTCCCAAAAGGCTTTAGACTCGATAGGTTTTGTGAGTACCATCAACGTAATGGGCATGATACTGATTTTTGTTTTGCCTTGAAACAAGACATCCAACGAATGATAGATAGGGGCAAAATAACTTTCGATGAGTCCAACCCAGTCCAACCACAAAACCAATCCATGGGAGTATATAAGGACCCACTAAATACTAAGGAAGCACCATACGTAATTAATACTATCTACTTAGATAACGAACAAGAAGCACCTCAGATTAACACCCTTTATTTAGATAATGAATAGCAAATACCTAGGAGGCCCTTTGTAGTTCGTATCCCTCCTACTACACAAGCCTCCAAACCTCAATCATCATACCCTCAATATAAACTGTCTACATTGCAAAGACCCTATGTCATCCAGGTACCTCCCGCAGTGGCAGCCTCCACCATACCACCACAAGCTAAACCATACGTAGTGCGTGTACCTCCTACCGCTACTACCCTAAACATGCAACCTCCTACCCGGCCTGCTTCCTATGTAGTCCGAGTGCCATCCACAGTTGCAACTACAGAGGCACAGCCCCCAACTAGACCTACTCCATATGTTGTCAGGATACCCAAACCTCCTGATAACCACCAACCTTCCACTCCGTAAACATAGAATAAATCGACCCCGTATGTTGTTAGGGTGCCCAGGCAGCCTGATGCTCAACCACCTTCAACTGTCCAATCACAACCCCGTCCTACTTCATACATCATACATGTTCCAAAGCAACTTGATGTTCAGAAACCAAATATTCCCCTGCGCCACATGCGGGAAAGCCTGGTAGACAGGCTCACATGGGAATTCTTGGAGAAAGAACGTCAACAGCTTGCCTTAGGACCCCCTAAGCGTACTCCATTAAGTGCACTACAACATATCCAAATCAACGGCTACGGAAGAAAACGTCAAACCGGCTACACATGAGATAAAACTGTTGGGCCCGATGGACCAAGTAACCATTAACAAGCATATACCTAACGGTAAAGATTTAGCAACAGCCCTAACACAGGTTACGCAAGCACTTAAACAGAAAAACGCTTCATTAAGTCTATATGACTTGATGTTAACTTCTCAAACTCATTGTGAAGCCCTAGTATGCATGTTGACATCGATCTCGGTAAGCGAAGACTTACCTCCAAATGAGCCGTCAATTCATGCAGTAATGTATTTGCTTCAAGGATCGACTTCTAGATCACTAGGCTTCCACACCAACAACATCAAAATTGATGAGAAAATAGGAGAAGTGACAACCGCACCTATGTTCATAAAAATATAAGTAAATCAATTCAAAATACATAGAGTGCATGTAGATGATGGAGCCACCAGAAATGTAGTACCCTATCCCATTATTAAACAATTAGGGCTTACGGAACTAATTAGACCAACCTCCACCACATGTTTAAAATCGTTTAGTGGATCACGCGTAGTAGTAAAAGGCACCATAACTTTGGACTTTACAGCAGGGGATCGTTTCCCCACATCTGCTGACTCTGTTGTCATCGATGAAATGCTAGGATTCAATTTAATATTAGGAAGACCCTAGCTGGCCCAACTCAAAGAAGTCTCTTCCCCCATACACCAAGAGATCCACCTACCTTATGAAGGTGGTGAAATCATTATACACGAGGAAGCCGCCATACCTACCATCTCGTCACATACGAATAAAAACCAAGGCTCGAAGGTTAAGTTTGAAGAGCTTAAATAGGGTGACACAAAGGAAAAGGAAAGTTGCATGCAATCAGGAAACAATGATCCATCAGACATAAAAGAAACTTCACCTAGCATAAAAACACCTGAACCTGAAACTGTACATATACCGCCTAACCTAGAAACTACAACAAACATCGAAACTACTGTACATACAAAAACACTAGGAGACACCAACACGGAGCCTATTCCATTAGACGCCCCTTGGGCTGAATTATCGTTCAACGTGATCAGCAAAGGGAACACTGAGTACAGAATCATACCTACCAGTGTCACTCCTAACATTAAATTAAGAAAAATCAAAAAATTGCTAAAACATTAAACTACATTCTTTGTCCGAAATGACGTTAAACTATCACATGTCCGCAACGACATAAAACTAGCCACGGCCAGAAATAGTCGGTTTACCAAGAAACTCATCTGTATCACTTGAAACTTCTCTTGTTTAAATGGGGCCCGAAATGGCCTTAAACTAGTGCATGGGGCCCAAAATGGCCCTAAACTAGAACATCAAGATTGCAGTCCATCATGACTTTCAACTGACACACATGTGCGCATGGCCCTAAATGGCTTTAAACTAGAGCATTTTCTTACATTTGTTTTCTCTTAATTCAAGTTCACTGTTCGAATTTACACCTACACTGTTGTGTTATCAGTTATAGTTTTCCTTCACATTCCCCTTTTACACAATTATGCTTCAACTACAATTACATTCCTACTTCATGCATTATACTTAAACAACAAAATGAACAAAAACATTTTACACTGCTGCATCTTGTTTACATTTAAATAGCCAAAAGAACAAAAGTATTTTCACTTCGAATCTACACTTATCAATGTTCAAACAAATGCAAAATTCAAACAAAAAAAATGAATAACAGAAAACTCAACCGAAAATTTGTATAAATGTATCAAAGTCAAATTACAACTTAGCACAATGTCTCCACATAATACATAGATCATATACATAATTATTTTAATAACAAAAACATCAAATCGACACTAAACATCAAATCCAAGAGGAGCTTGATCTTCAGGCTCCTCTACATCATCTTGCCCCACTCCACTAGGGCCACCTTCCTGGCCATCGTCATCCTCATGATTCTGTAAAAGGTAAAAGAAAATAATTAACAAAGAAAGATGACATTTTCTGCTAAAAACTAATATGCAAAATTGACAAATCTAAATGACTTACCAAAGGGGATCCTCGTAGACCAAACTCCAGCCGACGAAGGATTTCCTCCTCAGGGACACTTGCCCAGTTAGTTCTATCAAGACTCAGATCAATGTTGGCAAAGGCCTTCCCTTTGTCCACCGTGGACCAAGTGGGACGTTTAAGAGGAAACTCATCCATAGAAACCTCCCCAGAAGCTATAGTGATGACCCTCTTGGGAGACTCCATCTCTACCATAGTGTGCTTAGCAAACGCGTCAAATGAAGATCGTAAGCCTAAACCCTCTACAAACATTTCCAGCTGACGCTTCTCTATGGATTTCTCCTTTAATGATTTTTTATAATGATACTTGTGTGTCTTCTCATCTTGACCCCATTTCCGCATCTTAGACGCAAAAGCTTTCCAATCCTAACATTTGAGATTCAGCAAATCAATTTGTGCCTTCCGTTCAGCCAGCTCCCGAATCATAGTTACTTGGCAATTTAATAAATTCCAATACCTAGTATAAGTAATCTTAGAGGTTTGCCAAGAATGATCACCCATCAACCTTGCCAAGGCAAACTCATAGCATGACTTAAAATCATCTCGTTCTGCTGTTAGCCTGGCAACCTCCTTTTTCCCCGCCTGAATTTGCAACCATAGTTTCTCGATGGAACGCCTACAGGTCCAAAGAGACTTTGCATTCTGCACAACACATTCTGACACCTCATCATAGATCTATCTTGGCACTTGCTCAATCTCTAGTGGTAGTGCAGGCAGACTGTCAATACAAGTGGCCTCAAATGGATCCCACTTCAGGTTAGCCCCTATCCACATGAGAAAAATGCATATTAGACATTGGGTAGTAGAAATAGATACGAAAATCGAAGGAATCAAAATGCTTAAAACATATATACCTATTTCAGGGTGAGCTTGTTGGATGCTATCAACTACCTCATCAATGATACCAAGGACAAAATCCATTTTACTTGGCATTTCGATCCAAGTAAATGATTCATGTGTAGGAGACAGGTCAACTTCGACGGTCGTTTCCATAGGAGTCTTCATCATAGGTATTTCCAAACGGACATTAGGATTCGTCCTAGCTTCAACATTTTCACCTAGTAGCAGCAAAAACATAAAATTAAAACTCTAAATAATAGAAAGAAGAATTCAAGAGCTGAATAAACATAATAAGGAGAACATACCGGAATCTCTGTCCTCTTCCAGATTCGGGGGATCACCAAGGTCTAACTTTCCTCCGAAGAAACCATCAAACATCTCGTCCACTTCATCCTGAATATTAATGTGACCCTTTTCTGTGGTATCTTTCTTCTGCTCTTTTGCTTCTTCGCTTAGAGGGGCAAGGACTTCCATCTCATTGTTGCATGCTTCGTCCTCCTCATCCAAATTCGTTGGGACTTCTTCCTCCTCGACAATCGGCATCAACATCTCCCTTCTTACTTCAGGAGTTGACTCTGATAACATTCATAAGTTCAAAATCAGCTCCGTATAAATGGCCAAAAAATAAAATAAAATAAAAATAATAATACTGATAATAAAACAAGGATAAACAAGTGAACCAGGCTTACTTATCTTGGACTAGCATTTTAAACCATATGCATTTCACCTTGGGTTCATCTATAGCTGGAGCCACTTCTCTAGAGTGCTTAGGTTGTTGATCCTTGGATTTTCCCTTCCCGATTGTTTCCTTGATTACTCAGTCGGCTCTCCTAGCAGTATAGGGTACATCACCTGGTTCCAACCCTACGCTATCACGCATATGAATTGAATGGCCAGATGACCCCTCCATTGTAACAGAAATTGATTCGTCAATCCCCTTAAGAGCATCTTGGGATTTTGTTACCTCAAATAAATGATGAATCCACAGGCGAGACAGTTGCCCACGTTCCCTTAACACAGACTTGTTGTCCATGCGAACAACTAGAAATTTAGCCAGTCGGCGTAAGTAACCGACGAAGAATGCAAAGGTGAAATGGAACTGTGCCTCAATGTTCGAACGCATCCTCACTATCTCCCCGTGGAAACCTAAACCAAAAACTATGCCCAATTATAGCGTACCCCAGTCTCCAGAATCGTGCGCATGATGTGCACAGGTTCTACCCCAAAAGTCCTCCCTTGGGATAGGGACTTTGGAAACACTCGTGCTCTAAACGGGGGGTACAACTCATTAACTTCAGTTACTTTTGATTTTCCCTGCATAAGGAATCCCTTAGTGCCTTTAAGAATGCCCAACCAGTCCTCCAATTCACGAACCACATGGATCTCTTTCTGCACTCTATCCAAAATCACTTTAGTCCTAGCTGTTGGTACACCAAAGAAGTCTGAAAAGTGTACCGCCCGAAATCGTCGGTCCCCGGCTGGAAGGAAAAACAGAGACCGCGGGATTGCAGGACGAGCACAGATGACCCTACCTTCGCCTGAGGGCAAGCTGGAATGCACGAAGGTAGGGTACCTTGGGTGGTCCGCACACAGATCAGACAAGGATTTACCCGAGCGTCACTGAAGTGTTATACGCTGGGTTATGCGTAAACGGTATAGCGGGCGTAAAACAGAGCGTAAACAGTGAAACAGATGCAGACGGAGCGTAAGCATAAACGGGCGTAAACAGCGTAAACGGATGTAGACGCAGCGTAAACGTAAACAGGCGTAAACAGTGTCGGGCGTAAACAGCGTAAACAGATATAGATGCAGCGTAAGCGTATACGGGCGTAAATAGCGTAAACAAGCGTAAAGAGCGTAAACAAATGTAAATGGCATAAACAATGTGAGCGTAAACGGGATGTAAACTGTAACAATGACGCTATAAGAAAACAGTTTTCGGGGTACCGGTCTTAATGCAGTTGTGCGTGTACACAAGGCGGACGAAAAGCCGTGGTGGGTGTTGGGCGGCTGGGCTGGGTTACGCTATGGACGCGGCGTAGACACTGTCCACAGCTTACAAGTGTTGCAGCGTAATTGCTCCTGAGTGTTCTCTGGTCAATTTTTTGCCGACCTCCCCCTCCTCCTCGAATTCACGGGAAACTGGGTTTTTATAGTGGGGCTTCACCAGGAAAATCGGGTTGGGAGACACATGGCGTGTCGTACAATTTAGAAATATGGTATACGCTGGGCGTATACGCTACATCAGACTGGCGTATACGCTGGGCTTACTGGGCATGTGAACTTGGGTGGACGCTGGACATATACGCTGGTGAATGTTGGAGTATACGCTGGGCGTACATGCTGTTGGCGCTGCTGTTCGATGCTGGCATATACGCTGGGCGTCTACGCTATGGGGTGTCGGCGTATACGCTGGGTGTATACGTTGTGGGATGCTAGCGGATTGATGCTGGCGTATACGCTGTCGGACGCTGGCGTATACGTTGGGCGTATACGTTGTTGACACAAAAATCTGCACTCTTAATCTCCAAAGCTCCCTAAAGTCACCTCGTTCGGCGTCAGAGAAGCTTGTGCTTGCCTGTGGGTTGTTGGGACCTGCTCGGTGTTGAATAGTACTAAGCTCCAAATTTTGTGGTGTTTCATTGGCCCCTCTTTGTTGACGCTTGGAGGAGTCGACCCGAGAAGCGTCGACAAAGAAGTACAAAACACCACAAGCAAACAAGGAGCAAGAATTGACCTTTTGCACCTAACCAGATGTCATCGCACTGTGTTTAGTAGTACATGGGATTGGGAGAGTGGGATGTGTAGCTGCACAAGGGATTGTGCTGGATGTGTGTGTCATGCTAATCCTTGTCGAGAGCCATCTGTTAGCGGACTGGGAGTTCAGACATGAGGTGGGCATCCTTTGGCGGAACAAGACTCTTGGTTAGTGTTTAAAAGGACTTGTTGGCACGACCAAAGCCACGTGGGAGTATGTGTTGCATTCTTTGGAAGAACAGCAGCCTTCTTTGGGGAAACTGTTGGCGGAGAGCCAAAGCCATGCAACGGGATGTTACTTGAGCTGTTGAGACATGAGTGTTTGTATCCAAGACAACTACCTTCCCGCCTGGAGCTTGTATGGGAAGTGCCAAGGGTCTTGGTTTTTTTTTTTGAATCTTTTGTGTTTTTGAATCTTGTATTCATGCTCATGTGCTACATTGCGACTGCCCAAAGGTGTTACAATGTGCAATGGTATGCTCAAGGTTTTGGGTTGTACGGGGTGTATCTGGGAACTGGGGATGTGCTGTGAATAGTTTGATTAGCCTGGTTGCGTGCATTAGGAACAATGTGGCCCCTTGTCACTGTGATGAAGTGTATTTGTATACGAGCACGACTGGGTGTCATCCTGCAAACACAACTCCGAGAAGACAAGAAAACCACAAGTGAATGTGTGAGCTTAGACTTCGGACATGAATGTGACGGATGCAAACAAAGGCACCATGTGAGACTTAAAGCAAGCAGGATTAGCAGCAGTAATGTTGTCGCCGGTGTGATGAACGATGTAACAGAAATGATCTTGCCAGTTTATAGTCGTAGCGGACTGTCGTGGGTTTTACGTCATAACCCGTTGGACGTTGCCCGTTTAGCGTCGTGGTGGATGGTATGTCGCCAGTTTATAGTCTTAGCAGACTGTGAAGAGACAAGCTAATTTATAGTCTTAGCGGACTCTGGTGAACGAGTGTGACAGTTGTAGTGTCATGTCGGATAGGTGCTAGTTTATCATCATTGTGGACACTGTGTGGTATCAGTTTATCGTCATGATGCCAGGACGAGCTGTGGTATTAGTTTTACGTCATAATCCAGGACTGTTTTGTGGTATCTGTTTTAAGTCATGATCCAGGACTGTTCTATGGTATCAGTTTTAAGTCATAATCCGGGACTGTTCTGTGGTATCAGTTTTAAGTCATAATCCAGGACTGTTCTTGGGGATGCATGCACGTGTGTCCGTACGATCCTGTAAACAAAAGCAACTAGAGAAAACAATGTTAGATAGCAACTGCAGAAAACACAAACTGTAATGCACAAGTGTAAAGGTGGTAGTTTAAGGCCTTTTCGGGCCATGCTTAGTTTAAGGCCTTTCCGGGCCGTAGGTCAATTTAAGGCCTTTTCGGGCCATGCTTAGTTTAAGGCCTTTTCGGGCCATAGCGGCAGTTTAACGCCTTGCTGGGCGATGCTTAGTTTAAGCCCTTTTCAGGCCATGCTTAGTTTAAGGCCTTTCCGGGCCGTAGGTTAGTTTAAGGCCTTTCCGGGCCGTAGCGGTAGTTTAACGCCTTACCGGGCGACGCTTAGTTTAAGGCCTTTTCGGGCCAAGAGTGCGCGCATAAGCTAGTACAATGCGAAATAGGATGATGTATGCACAATGAACAAAGGTGAAGAGTGGGCGGAGATCAGGCGTGCCTGTGGAAACAGGGGAGTCTCGATTATGCGATTGTGTCCTAGTTGGACGTGGCTTTGGAAGTGTTTTAGGCTTAGGCTCAGTTGGGAGGCTTACAGTTTTCACCACTCGTTCGGGCGTGTTGGTTTTAAGCGTTGCGATTGTTGGCACTCGTTCGGGCATTTTGTTGGTTTTAAGTGTTGCGGTTGTTGCCACTCGTTTGGGCATTTTGTTGGTTGCCACTCGTTCGGGCGTTTTGGCTCTAAGTTTTGCGTTCGTTGTCACGTGAGTTGCATCAAGAGGCTCTTCTTTCAAGACCTGTGCCATGTCTATGTGGTGGTCAGCTTGAAAGAGGATGTTCTCGCCATGTATAATGACTTGTCTGCCTTCGTATGGAAGGTGGATTTCTTGATGTATCAGTGAGGAAACAGCCCGTTGTTGTGCTAGCCAAGATCTGCCAAGAATCATGTTGAAACTGGGCATCTCTTCTATGACAGTGAATTCCGCGCTGGTGGGGAATTATTCTCCTGCCACAAAAGCTAAGTTGATTGTGCCCTTGACTGTGACACGTGACCCGTTGAAGGATTTTAGACACGTGGTTTCTGTTGGCATGATCTCGTCTGCCATGCCTAGTTTGTCGATGACGGAGTAGAGAACTACGTTTGTCGCCATCATCAATGTGCACTCTGCGAATGGTACATTGCCCAACACGTATGCTTATTGACAACAGAGCTGTTGTGACTTCCCCTCGTTCGGGGTTGACTTTAACTGCATCGTCGCGAAAGGCTAAGGCGTTGGAGCCCAATTCGTGTGGCGTGTGTTGTGAAATCATTGCACGGATGGATTCCATGTTAGCAGGGAGGTCCTCTATAGCAGGAATGGATGCTAATGTTTGTGCTAATGCTTCACGATGGGCCGATGACGTCATGACCAGGTCGTACAAGCTCATGGTTGTGTTCTTTTGTTTGAGCGTTTGTTTCACCTGGGCCAATGTAGCTGTGAAGTCCGTCGTTGTGTTGGTTGCCTCTGTGTGGGTCAAGGGCTTAGGCTTGGTCTGTTTGGGATTAGGGGCAGGGCCCCCTGCGTTCAGTTGCTGTGTATTGCATGTCATTTGTTGTTGCTTCGTCGTCTTCCATTGCCATTTGGTTTGTTTGCCTGTGTTGTTGACAAGGTCAACTCTTGAGAGGGAAGAGGTTGAGACATTGCCAATGATTGGGCTCTGAGTAGGTGAGGTGTCATCGCGTGGTGGCACCTTTGAGTTTTGCCATTTTAATGTCTTAGCGGACGTCTGTGGTGGTACCTTAACCACAAAGGGTGTTTTCGGTATCCGGGATTGCTCTGAGTTTTGCCAGTTTAACGTCTTAGCGGACGTCTGTGGTGGTACTTTGACCACGAAAGGTTTTGCCGGTGCTCTAGGTGGCACCTTGATGATGAAAGGTTTCTTTGCTATTGTCGTTGGTGCATCATGCCAGTTTAACGTCTTAGCGGACGTCTACGGTGGTACTTTGACCACAAAAGGTGTCGTCGGTGCTCTAGGTGGCACCTTGATGATGAAAGGTTGTTGCACAGGTTTAGGCTTACTGTCCATGCCAATGGAGTTTATGGCATAGAAGGCGTCGTCCGTGCTCAGTTGATTTAGGGTGTTGATGTTTAGTTGGCCCCTTTCCATCATCGCTTGTAGATCATCTTGTAATGCACGACAGGTGTCAGTGTTGTGACTGAACATCTGGTGGTAGTGACAGAATTGGTCTACCTGGAAATGTCGTGGAACCGGGGGCTCGTTTGGTGCTGCTAAGATGGGGTTCCTTAGTAGTTTGCAGTACCTATCATGTCGGCGGCGAGCATTCTCCGCTACGTGCTTGTATTGGATTTGCCCGGCTTTGAGGAGGTGCTCTAGTAGTTCAGAAGGTCGCATGGGTAGAGGTGTGTATTTAGAGCGATCCTTGCACTGAAAGTTGGACCTTGAGATGGCCCCTATAGTTGCAGGTGAGTTGGTACCGATGTTTGTTGTTTTTGTGCTTGCAGCCACAGTTTCCGTCGTTGCCGTTTGTTTGGCAATGTGTTGGTTCCTGTAATGACCCTGCCTATGTAGCCTACAGGAACCATAGTTCCCGTTCCCGTTCCTGTAGGCTACATAGGCAGGGTCTGTGTTGGTGGTCGTGGTTTTTGTGCTTGTAACCATAGTTCCCGTTGTTGCCATTTGTTTGGCAACGTGTTGGTCCTTGTAGGCTACATAGGCAGGGTCATTACTGGCTTGTGCAGCTTGTTCAATGTTAGTGATCTGTGTGAATGCTTGGCTCAACGTTTGAGCTCTTAGGTAGTACAGTTTTGACTTAATGAAGTCATTCACGGCTCCCTTCAGAATCGTAAGTAAATACTTTTCAGGGATGGGCTCATGAAGTTCATTAAGGGCTGCACTCCATCATTGTATGAACTTTTGCACAGGCTCAAGGGGTGCTTGTTTCACCTGTATCAGACTGTTTAGTGTAGCTTCAGGCTTGATGTTGTACTTAAACCTGGTAACGAACTGATGTAACAGATTCTCCAAAGAGGATATGGAGTTACTAGGCAGGGCTCGGTACCAGTCTAAGGCTACACCTGTTAGGGACATAGCAAACACACGCATGATTGCGTGGGGCCAAGCTTGAAGCAACAAAGTTTCTGATCGGAATGTGACCAGGTGTGCATTTGGATCCTCCTTCCCATTGTACTTGGTTAGCTGGGGCAGTGTGATTCCCTTAGGTAAAACTAGCGGTGGCACTGAAGAGCTAATTGGATCGTCGCGGTAGAAATCCAGTACTTTAACTTGTTCAGTGTTGTCAGCTTTGAGCTGTTTTACCTGATCAACCAACGCTTGCAGCATATGTTTTACTTCCGCCCACTCTTGAGCGGTAAGCGGGTTAGTTGGTTGGGAAGGTTGTTGGGTTGTGATTTGTTGCTGTGGAGCAACGTTTAGCATTGTTGTTGTGGGGTGTGGCACGTTGAAGTGAGTGGGTNTAGCATTGTTGTTGTGGGGTGTGGCACGTTGAAGTGAGTGGGTTGTTGAACAAGGGGTATGGTTCCTTGTCTAACCACAAACTGTGAAGTGACACCCTGGATGTGTGGGGCCAATGTAGTGAAAGTGGCCCCATGCGTTTGCATGCTCGTTGAGGCTTGGTTGGTGACCGTTTGTCCCATGTGAGGGTGGAACGATGAGTTCACGTGAGTGTGGGGACTTAGGGTGTAGTGTGAATCCTCAGGTTCAGAGTATGCTTCGAAGTTATCTTCGTCATGTTGGTTTTGGGGCTCCTCGATGGGTCGCCGGATGTTTTGGCTCCTTGCCAGAAGGAGCTGGGAGATGAGCATGTGTTGAGGCTCAAAGAGGGGAATGATGTCATGTACGGAGGGGATGAATTCGTGGCCTCCCATGTACATGTGTTCGAAGGTTCGTTTTGCCTCTTGCTCGGTGTGGTCAAGAGGAAGGTTAGCTTGAATCTTCACACAGATAAATTTGTATTGCTCCTGTGTGAGGATTACACAGGTGCGTGCATTGGAGCTTTGGGATGGTTCCATGATGATGTGCGATGGGGCAGTGTACGAGTGGATAAATAGGTGCTGAATGTGCTTCAGGCTAGTGTGCAGAGTGTCTGATGTAGGAGCGTAAACTGGACGGCAGCGTAAACAATGTCAGCGTGTGACGTCAGCGTATGGCGTCAGCGTGTGACATAGAGTGTACAGGGTAGACGCTGGCTAGGGCGTATACTGAACAGCGTGTAGCGTAACGCGTGTCCCGAACAGCGTAAAGTGTTGGCGTGCAGCATAGATGCTGGCTTGGGCGTAGACAGGGTTTGTGCAGCGTAGATGCTGGCTTGGGCGTAGACAGGATTTGTGCAGCGTAGACGCTGGCTTGGGCGTAGACTGAACAGCGTAGAGCATAGAGCGTGTGCTGAACAGCGTGAAGTGTTGGTGTGCAGCGTAGACGTTGGCTAGGGCGTATACTGAATAGCATGTAGCGGAACGCGTGTGCTGAACAGCGTGAAGTGTTGGTGTGCAGCGTAGACGCTGGCTAGGGCGTATACTGAACAGCGTGTAGCGGAACGTGTGTGCTGAACAGCGTAAACAGGGTTTGCGCAGCATAAATGCTGGCTACAACGTAGAGTGTAGCGTAAAGTGACAGCGTATACGCTGGGAGGTTTTGGGGCAGAGTCGGCGCGAACGCGGCAGCGTAGATGCCAAGAACTCCGAGGCCGTGTTTTAGGCAGAGGCCCTCCTTCTAGCGCCAATTTCTGTACCACCCAAAATTGTCGGTCCCCAGCTGGAAGGAAAAATAGAGACCGCGGGATCGCAGGACGAGCACAGATGACCCTACCTTCGCCTGAAGGCGAGCTGGAATGCACGAAGGTAGGGTACCTTGGGTGGTCCGCACACAGATCAGACAAGGATTTACCCGAGCGTCACCGAAGTGTTATACGCTGGGTTATGCGTAAACGGTGTAGCGGGCGTAAAACGGAGTGTAAACAGTGAAACAGATGCAGACGGAGCGTAAGCGTAAACGGGCGTAAACAGTGTTGGGCGTAAACAGCGTAAAGGGATGTAGATGCAGCGTAAATGTAAACAGGCATAAACAATGTCGGGCGTAAACAGCGTAAACAAATATAGATGCAGCGTAAGCGTATACGGGCGTAAATAGCGTAAACAAGCGTAAAGAGTGTAAACAAATGTAAACGGCATAAACAATGTGAGCGTAAACGGGATGTAAACTGTAACAATGACGCTATAAGAAAATAATTTTCGGGGTACCGGTCTTAACGCAGTTGTGCGTGTACACAGGGCGAACAAAAAGCCCCGGTGGGTGCTGGGCGGCTGGGCTGGGTTACGCTGTGGACGCGGCGTAGACACTGTCCACGGCTTACAAGTATTGCAGCGTAATTGCTGCTAGGTGTTCTCTGGTCAATTTTTTGCCGACCTCCCCCTCCTCGAATTCACGGGAAACTCGGTTTTTATAGTGGGGCTTCATCGGGAAAATCAGGTTGGGAGACACGTGGCGTGTTGTACAATTTAGAAATATGATATACGCTGGGCGTATACGCTACATCAGGCCGACGTATACGCTGGGCTTACTGGGCATGTGAACTTGGGTGGACGCTGGGCGTATACGCTGGTGAATGTTGGCGTATACGCTGGGCGTATACGCTGATGAATGTTGGTGTATACGCTGTTGGCGTTGCTGTTCGATACTAGCGTATACGCTGGGCGTCTACACTGTGGGGTGCCGGCGTATACGCTGGGCGTATACGCTGATGAATGTTGGCGTATACGCTGGGTGTATACGCTGTGGGATGCTGGTGAATTGATGCTGGCGTATACGCTGTTGGACGCTGGCGTATACGCCCAGCGTATACGCTGTTGACACAAATCTGCACTCTTGATCTCCAAAGCTCTCTAAAGTCACCTCGTTCGGCGTCAGAGAAGCTTGTGCTTGCCTGTAGGTTGCTGGGACCTACTCAGTGTTGAATAGTACTAAGCTCCAAATTTTGTGGTGTTTCAAAAAGAACTTTGTTGATAGATTGAAGGCTACTTTGATTCCCTTGACACGAGTACTATAGTAAGTAACCGCTTCATTGAAGGAATCAACGATCGCAATAATCTCAGTCACAGAGACATCAGGACTTGGGGTCGTAAATAACTCCATGAGGCCAACGTCGCACAGAAAATTGATAATATGTGGCAGCACCTTATCATGTAGCCATCGTTGTGCATCACTGATTTCCCCAAATTTCATGGCCAAAGTGCCCTAGGTCCACCTAGTTGTGATGGTGACTCCACCAGGGGGGACATCCACTGTACGCACAGGGTAACATTGATGGAGTTAGTATAACCAACAATGTAGCAGAACAAACAAACGTTAAGCGTCAAAAATACTATTACTTACTGTCAAATAATGGATTAGGATCATTAGAAGACAAGTTAGCATCACATGGGAAAACTGGGCCATTACGGGACCAATCCCCATGCAGCCACCCCCGAGCCTCACATTGTGCAAATGCCCTGGAGTATCATTTATGAAAATGAACAATCACACCCTTAGTCTAGGCTAACACGACACCACGGAGAGTGGGACCCACCATGAAAGTCTCTAAGGAGGTATGAGCCAATGCAAGTCCATCATCACCTACGTATACTCCTTCTTTATCAAATTGGAGCCTGCAAAGGAACGACGGTCAAAACCTGAACAACCACTAAGCATCAGAACAAAAATAATAAATTAAACAACCTTACCTCTCTACCCGGTACACCGTTCCAGGAGGATTTTGGAATAAGGTGTGCACACGAGCGGCCAGGAATAAAGTGCTATTGATGTCATGAGAGCCAGGTGATAATAGATCCCATACATGCGATAACGGACAGGTAGATCTAGGTCCTCCAGAGGGACCATCCTCAATCGTAAGTGGTCCCTCGTCGATGTCCACCATGAAAGCCACAATGCCATTTGAGGATCTTGGTAACATAGTCTCAAGCATGCTCAGTGCTAATTATTCACTTAGATGCGACCACATTACCACGTTGAATTTTTCTAAAATGAAAGCCAGGAATTCGTAGGCCCCTTCTCTGAACTATACCCCATTGTGATCAATGGTCATATCAGGAACAGGCTAGTCAGAATCAATCTGCCCAAACCATGTCAGAACTCCAATAAGCTCCACCACCAGGAGAAAAGGTTTGGGATCCCTACAAGTATTCAAGAACCAAGGTTAATAAGCTATGCAAAAATAAGGTTTTACATTGGGGCCAACACTTAGAAAAATTCCCAGGTTCACGCTCAGCGTGCAGACCCTGCATGCTAGAACGTGGGTACACAAACCCCACACGCTAAGAATTTTAGCCCTATCCTATACGCCAAACATATAACCAAAAATTCCCAAACATGAACGCTGGCCTGCACGCTAACATCTATACTACAGAAACAGGCCGGCCTCACGCTATGCGCCGAAATAAAAAAGGG
>MNCI01031329.1:137098-166534 GCA_015680685.1 Gnetum montanum
AAAGGTAAAGATAATTATATACTCAGCTAACCATTACCCATATGAATTCCTCTCTTGCACAGCATACTCTTCATCTAGCAGTCTCACATTAGGTAATGATTACAAACCGTACAATCAACCAGACATCGTAAACAAATAGCACACAGCCTGGTAAGGCCTTAAACTACCATGATTAGTCCGTTATGACTATAAACTGACAGGCAAGGCCCGGTAAGGCCTTAAACTGCCACAATAGGCCTAGTAAGGCCTTAAACTGCCATGATCAGTCCGTCATGACTATAAACTGACAGGCAAGGCCCAGTATGGCCCTAAACTTCCATGCGTCTAGGTACGATGATAAATTACCATTGCATACCTTAGTCATTGTCAAACGTACATATGAGTTACATTGCTTGGAAAGCATAACAACCCCCCTAGCTCACTTTGCTCCCTGATTATTGGTAGGAGCAAGCACAATGGACTACAAGCATCTATTCACACCATTGACCATCGATGGACCATACGAAAGGATCACAAAAGAAATCAACATAAATTCTATCGAGTTAGGTCCATCAATAGGCGACAAATTTGTAGCCTCGATGCAACAAACATTAGACAATTATGAAGGTATGAAAAAATCTCTGGACATAGAAGCTGATAGCATCACTAAAGACCCTCTAACTGAAACCCCCATAATTATGCCTGACAGTGAAGTTAAAGTATTAAAATTGAGCTCACTATTACAACCTCAACTTGCCAAGGACATGGAACACGTGCTTCGAGAAAACATAAAAGCATTTGCTTGGTCTTACAATGACATGCCTGGACTAGATCCTCGCATTATCCAACATAACATTATACTCGATCCCAAGTTAAGACCAGTGAAGCAGAAAGCATGCAAGGTCAAAACTGAGGTAGCACTGGCAGTTCGTAATGAGATTACTAAGCTTTATCAAGCTGGTTTCATTCGGGCTGTTGACTATGCTAATTCGGTATCCAACATGGTTATAGTCCCAAAGAAGAACAAAAGCATTCGCCTATGCATAGACTTCTGGGATCTCAACATTACAACCATAAAGGATGACTTCTCGCTACCAAGCATTGATCAACTTGTTGACTCAACTGCAGGGCACGCTCTGTTGACTTTTATGGATGGCTTTTCAGGATATAACCAGATATGGATCAACCTGGAACATCAGCTCAAGATGACCTTCATGACACCATGGGGTACCTTTTGTTATACAATGATGTCATTTAGCTTGAAGAACGTCGGTGCCACATATCAAAGAGCAATGACATTCATTTTTAACGATTACATACTTCATTCGCTTAATGATTATATGGATGACATCACAGTTAAATCAAAAACACCAAAGCATCACATACAAGACTTAGATTTGGTTTTAAAAGGTTGTCTAAAATATGAACTTAGGCTCAACCCAAAGAAATGTATCTTTGGGGTAAAAATGGGTAAAATGCTAGGATTCATAGTGTCAGAAGTGGGAATCCAAGTAGACCTCGATAAGGTAAAGGCCATTACAAACCTGCAACCACCAAGCAACCTTACCGAACTCCAAGGTCTACAAGGTAGACTACAGTTCATTAGGCGTTTCATAGAAAAACTGACCGATAAGTTAAAACCCATGAACCATTTGCTACGCAAGAATGTACATTTTCAATGGACTTCACAGTGCCAGGAAGTATTTGACAACATTAATATAGCACTGACTCAATTACCGATAGTCTATCCACCTCAAAACAATAAACCTTTCTACATTTACCTCGCCACATCTGACTCATCAATTGCGTCCATGCTTTGCCAGAAACGAGATGATGGAACTGAAGTCCCTGTTTATTATTTAAGTCATGCATTAGTAGCCCATGAAAAGAAGTACAATGAGGTGGAGAGGTTGTGTCTAGCCCTTACCTTTTCCTTGAAGAAATGGTGACATTATCTCTTCTGCAACCAAGTCAATATAATCTGCAAAGATAATGTGCTCAGAGCCATCATAGGCAACCTCTACGAATCAAGTAAGATAGCTTGCTGGAAAGCCATAATAGCTAAGTTTGACCTACACTACATAGCGCAGTCATCAGTTAAGGGTCAAGCTATAGCAACTCAAATGACTACATCACTAATGCATGATCAAGCAATGATAGAGCCAAAGTTCCTGGACGAAAATGTAAGTGCAATAGACATAGTGCGTGATAACTATGATGTCATTTTGAATTTTGATGGAGCATCCACCTCCCAAGGGGGAAGTGCCACCGCTGTCAACACCTACCCCTCCAGGGAGATCTGACCCTTTGCTTATCGTTTCAATTTTCACTGTACCAATAATGTAGCAGAGTACAAAGGCCTCCTTAGAGGTCTCATAGCAGCACTAGCTTCCGACATCACATGACTCATAGTCAAAGGTGACTCACAGTTAGTTCTAAATCAATTCACATACGTTTACGGATGCAAAGCACAACACTTACAACCATATTGTGATTTGACTAAGCATTTGCTAAAGTGATTCGAAAACATAGATGTACAACATGTTTAAAGAAATGATAACACTATTGCAAATGCACTAGCTACGTTAGCCCTAAACTTAGCACCAAACATGTTCCACACATTGCCTAGTTCTATAATCAGTTGTACTAAACCCATAACTGATACTCCCAATGAATTACTGATTACATCAGTTAGTACAACACACACAATAGAATGGTATGATGACATAAAAGAGTATCTTCTACACAGTGAAACACTGCGACATCTAACGAATACGCAAAAGGACGCAGTACAAAAACATTCTCGATAGTATGCATTAGTAGGTGACACGTTATGTCATAGATCCTACGAAGGTATCCTGTTAATGTGCGTTAGTAGCACTGATGGCCAGACCATCGTGGAGCAAGTACATGAAGGACTCTGCGGAGGGCACATAGCACCCAAAGCAATGGCAACCAAAATAAGGTATTTAGGGTACAATTGGCCACACATGGAGTACGACTGTGTCTCCAAGGTCAAAACATGTGATATATGTCAAAAGCATCATAATCTCATACATGTCCCACCCAATGAATTGCATACGGCTCAAATCACATGTCCTTTCCAGAAATGGGGGTTAGACATCATTGGACCAATAACTCCCTCATCTTCGGCGGGACATAGCTTCATCATAACCACAACTGAATACTTTACGAAATGGGTAGAAGCTATTCCTCTTAGGAAGACCACATCAAAACAAGTATGTAACTTTATCCTCAAAAACATTGTGACTCGCTTTGGCATCCCGATGACAATAATTATTGATAATGGACCACAATTCAGCAGTGTTGAAACAAAAACCCTCTGCGACAGCTTAGGCATTAAACATTCGTTCTCGTCCCCATATTACCCTCAGAGCAATAGACAAGTAGAAGCCACGAACAAGATTGTCATCTTGGTGCTAAAGAAGATGCTTATCCAGAGCAAGAAAAGATGGCACAAACAGTTAGTATATGCGTTATGGGCTTATCGCACTACACATCGGACGTCCACAGGTAAAACTCCATATAGCCTTGTTTATGGTTCTGAAGTTGTTTTACCTTTGGATTTGTAAGTACCATCTTTAAGGATCACACTCTCTAGACTCCTCGACAAAATTCAAAGTAATGATTTGCACATCATTGACTTGGACTCGGTGGAGGAGGAACACACGCGTGCGCTCGACCAAATTCAATGGTACCAGAAATAGCAACGACGCTACCATCAACACAACATTCACAAGCGTCTAATCAAAGAAGGCAACCTCGTACTTAAAGCAGTTTGTGAACATGTGGACAAGTTCGCAGCAAACTGGGAAGGCCCCTTCTTGGTCGCCAAAGCATACGACAACAGAGCATTTAAGCTAGCTAACATGAATGGCAACGAGCTCGCTCATCCAACGAACCACCTGTACCTTAAATTATTTCACGTCTAAACATCTTAGTTATGCGCTCGTCCTAGAATCATGACAGTAAATTGATACCACAGATCGTCCTGGAATCATGACGGTAAACTGATACCACAGATCGTCCTGGAATCATGATGGTAAACTGATACCAAAGAACGTCCTAGAATCATGACGGTAAACCGATACCATAGAACGTCCTGGAATCATGACGGTAAACTAATACCACAGAACGTCCACAATGACAATAAACTAGCACCCATCCAGTATGACATTAAACTACCACAATTTCGTTCGTCGGAGTCCGCTAAGACTATAAACTGGTTTGCCTCTCCATAGTCCACCAAGACTATAAACTAGCAATGCACTATCCGTTACAATGCTAAACTGACACCGTCCAATGGGTTATGACGTAAAACTAGCCCACGATAGTCCACTACGACTATAAACTAGCAGTTTCATTTCTTGCCTCTTGATCTATAGCTGCATTCAAACTTCATCAGAGTAGCTACTTCGCTCATCATCAATTGATCCTGACAACATTGCTGCCATGCATGCCTAGTGCTTGAAGTCTCATCTAGTGCCTTTGTTTCCTCAGTTGCTGTTCAAATCTAAGCTTACTCACTCACTCATGGTTTTCTTGTCTCCTTGGAGTTGTGTTTGCAGGATGACACTCAGCGGTGTTCGTACGAGAATGCACTTCATCACAGCAGCAAGGTATCATATTGTTCCTAACACACGTAACCAGGTTAATCAAGCCATTCACTAGTACATCCCCATTTCCTATTACATTTCCCATCTATTCCTCAACATACCCTACTTAGTTACACCCCTGATACACCTAGTACACCCAGAAATTTGAGCACACCATTGCACACTGCAACACTTTTAAGCAGTTGCAACACACAACATGGCACTTGAGCATGGGTACAAGATCAAAACAAAGCTCTTTACAAGAAAACAAAAAACAAAAAAAAACACAAAAAGAAATAAAAAATAAAGAAAAAGAAAAAGAAAAAAATAATAAAAGAACAAAAAAGCAAAGAGCAAAGAGCAAAAAAGCCAAAAAGAAACACAAGACCCTTGGCACTTCCCATACAAGCCCCAGGTGGGAAGGTAGTTGTCTTGGAAGCAAGTACTCATGTCTCAAATGCACAAGTAACATTTCATAGCATGGCTTTGGCTCTCCACCAATAGGTCCCCTTTAACATTAGACACAGGCCTTGTTCCTCCAAAAAACACAACACATCATCACATGGCTTTGGTTGTGCCAACAAGTTTTCTTAAACACTAAACAAGAGTCTTATTCTACCAAAGAACGTACACCTCATGGTTTGGTTATAAGTCTGCTAGACAATGGCTATTGACAAGGATCAATAGAACCTGTATGCACACCAAAGCATCCTCTTCACCATGCACAATCCCTTGATCAGTTTCCAATCCCCACAATTTTCATTTCCCTATCNCACCATGCACAATCCCTTGATCAGTTCCCAATCCCCACAATTTTCATTTCCCTATCCAGCTACGAACTTCATTTCCCCACTCCTATGTACTACTGAACATGGTGCAATGACATTTGGCCAAGTGCCAAAGGACAATTTTTCTACCAAGTTGCTTGTGGTGTTTTGTACTTCTTTGTCGATGCTTATCGGGTCGATTCCTCCACGTCTCAACAAAGAGGGGCCAATGAAACACCACAAAATTCTGAGCTTAGCACTTCCCCCAACAAGGATCGAGCTAAAGTCATGATGCTCCCCACCATGACTGAAGCTTGATGGCCTCACGGATAGCTTCGAATGGAGTCGAATTGAACAGAAAATCGTCCCATGGGACCCACAGAAGACTATAGTGACATCCAGCATCAAACTTGACAAATCTTGAGCCCAAAAGACTTGGTTTTCACTAAGTATGCATCTTGTACGCCCAGCGTGTATGCCCGACGTGTATGCCCAACGTGTCTGCCTGACATGTACAACCGACGTGTACACCCAGCGGACTTCAAAGGTGACCCAAAACAGGCACTTCAGAGCAATATTTTCACAAGGCATAAACTCTCAGAGACAAGGTAATTATTAGGCATTATCATGGGCTCAGAAAAATCAAGTTTTGACTTTGAAATCATGCATTTTGGGAGCCCACATGCTGAGCATGTACATCCTGCACACCTAGCGTGTACACCAACATGCAACCTAGCGTACACCAGTCGAAGCCTCCCAAAACCAAGTCAAATCAAGTCCAAATGAGCCTGAATTCAACAGGTAGCATTCTCATGATCCAAGGACCAAATTCAAGATTTTCTGCTATAACAGTATGCTCGTTTGTAAAGTTCAATTCCTTTGTATTGGGCAAGTCTGTACGCTAAGTTCACATGCTCAGCATGTACACGCTGGCATGCAGCACGCTGTACAGTTGTAATATTCTTTGCACTCGGGCCATGCAGCCACATGTCATCCGACCTAAAATTCTCTCATCCACGACCACTCATACCCTTCCAAATTTGAATCCAATGCCCAAAACCTCATAAAAACCCCAATTTTTCACTAGATCGGGGTGGGCAATTTTTACAAATAGGACAAAAAAAACTAGAATCGAGAACACTTAGCAAAATCTGAACACCAACCTTGCATGCTAGACTTCAACACTACATGCTAGACTTCAACATTGCATGCTGACCATACAGCCTTCACGTTGTGCCTGCAGTCCAAACCAGCATACCATCATCCATCTGCATCCACTAGGGCTCTTCGTCCGCCTTGTGTCAGTCTCACAACTACATTCAGACCGGTGCACTGTAATCCTCATTTTTGCAATAAAATTACTTCATTTTCGATTAAGATTTGTTATAGTTGGCATTCGTTCTTGCCTATCTCTTTGTTTATATTTTTGCACATTTACGTTTTGGTTTACGCTTATTACGTTGTTTACATATAACCCAACATATTTCACATTGGCATACATTTGGGGAAATCCTTGTCTGATCCACGTGTGGACCACGCAAGGTACTCTACCTTCGTCAATTCTAGCTCACCCTCAAGCGAAGGTAGGGTCTTCTGTATTTATTCCGGGGATCTATCGGTGTTTGTTTCATTCTAGCCTTGCATCGATGATTTCGGACGGTACAGAGCCTAGTGGAGTACTCTAAGAAGAGGAACACTTCTCACCATAATGTAGTAGCTCCTTCATTCCAATAGGTACTAGTTACATAGGCACTAGTTAGACCTTCTCCACAAGCACTAGTTAGATTATCCTTTCAGTTGCTAGTACAACTTTGATGCTTCAAATCAGTTGGTGCTCAAGCTGGTTCATTAGTGAATGATGTCTTTCACTCCATCACCAAGGCCATTGGAAAGCTTGAAAGAAACCTCATATACATTAGTAAGATGTTAGAATCAACATATATTCCTCCAATTCCCATAGGTAGTCCATAGTTTGAGGAGGCTGAAACTCCTCATTAGATACATAGTGAAGAAGATAAAGAGCTAACACCACCTACCACAATAGCTAGTTCATCTAAAGCCTATGAGTCTAGAAATACATCAGATTCAGAGGAGCTAGCAGGAGCTCTACACATGTGCAAGGTAAGCTTGTTTCTTTTGTACAATAGCCATTTATATGGTTACATGTATAGGAGAAGTTCTCAAGGAGACTCTCAAAGTAGTTTTGTTCCAATAAGACTTTACAAACTTTTGAGCAGCAGGCCATGGATAGAATTTTTGATATTTCCAAGACATATTAGTGTAGGGTCACTTCTTCATCCTCTTGATAGATTCCTTAGGTGAAGCTTTAGTTGAGGCATGCTCTTATTTTAGTACCATCTAATGATGATGACCATGATGTATAGTAGGTTTCACACTCTAGCACTATTAGTAATGATGGTGGGGAGGAGACTTATAGGCATACTCATATGGCCTTGAATTCCAATGATGATACAGAGGTTAGTGGGTGATACCCTCCTTTTAGATGATGTCCAAAAAGGAAATGTGGTTTTTATTGTCTAAATGAGAACATACTTTTTATGTGGCTATTTTATGACATGAGGACATATCTATTATGAGGATACCTGATGAGGACTTATTTTTGGACATATATATATTTCTAGTAGGTTCTAGTTTATTTTGATCTTTTAGAATATCAATACACATGCTTGCAATTTGAGTGGCTATTATTATGGTATATTCTTGATTAAATTTTTGTATAGACAAGTATGAAAGTTATACCTATTAGAGACAATATTTTTGAGAAGCTAAACAATCAATGTTAGTCTTATTTTTTCTTCCTATTTAATTTGGAAATCAATTTTGATAATTATATGAATGCTACCCTTGAATCGTCCTTCTTTCCTTTCCCCTACTACTATATATTTGGCTTAGTCATACATTGATTAAATCTAGCAATTTTTGTTTTAAATTGGTTATTACTTTTCTCTCTAACCCATTGTTCAAGTTTTGGATATCACCAAGAAGAGGGAGATTGTTGACATTTTTGGGGTATCAAAACCTTGAGAATGAAAAAATTGTTTGTGTGTCTTTGAGATTCTTACAAGTCCAAGAAAGATGAATATGTTATGTTAAGAAGACTAAGAAGTGAAAAGTATTTGGTGACTCATTGTGTTAGACCATGGTATAAAATGTGAAGAAAAGGACAAAAACATAAGAACAAGAGATGTTCCAAGCATAATGGAGATGTCTCACAACTTCTCAATACATCTTGGACTCAGATGAGATGTCTCTGTTGAGATTTCAACTTTTAGTATGAGACATTCTTGGAGATGTCTCATATTCTCCTAAGACATCTCACATCTTGCTAAGACATCTCATAATCTTGGAGACATCTCAACCATGGCTGAGATGGCTGGGACCCAATCAAGATGTCTCACCTACAAGTTTTAAAAAATAATGAGATGATGCAAGCCTCAAGCAAGATGTCTTAAGTGATCATTTCTACCCATTGCAAAGATTCCAATGGGTATCTAAGGAGGAACAACCCTATAAAGTCATCACAAACTTAAGAGCAAACTGGCAAGAATATGATCAAGCATTATATACATCTTTGTAAAGCCAAGATTCTCATCTCTTCTATCTTTTATTATGTTGAGCTAGCATTATATGCATCTTTATAAAGTCAAGGTCCTTATTTCTTTTTGTTGTGTTTTGTATTAAACTCAAAGTAAGGAATTTGAAAAGTTAGTTCAATTCTTTCTTTTCTCTCATTCTAATTTTCTCTTGAGGAGTTAGGTATATTGTGGATACACACTCTTTGTAATAACCTTGAGGGGTTGGATGTGTTTCTTGAGGAAAAGCATCCTTAGAAGTTCTTGAGAGTTTCGAGACCTATGGGTCTAATTGCCCTAAGGGGTTGGATGAGTTTCTTGAGGGAAATCATCCTTAGAAAAGCTTGATAACTTATTGAGACCTAAGGGTCTATTAACCCTAAGGATTTGGATGAGTTTCTTAAGCAAAATCATCCTTGGTAAAGATTTGGAGCTTGTTGAGACCTAAGGATCAATTTACCCTAGGGATTGGATGAGTTCCTTAAGTGAAATCATACTAGATGAAGCTTGAGATCTCTTTGAGACCTCAGGGTCTATTGTAATTAAAGCCATGTACAAGTTTTGGTATCCTTAAAACCACATTTGAGCAACAAAATCCAAATGTGTGCAAGGATTTTATCCTCTAAGTGTAAAAGTACGCAAGTTAAGGAATCATGTAAATCTACAATAAGAAAATTTGGGAATTATAGGATTGAACTTATCCACCCTCCTCCCCCTCTCTAAGTTCTCAATCTTTACTTCTCTACATTCTCTTTTTTCTTATATTGTTCTTTCTCCTTCGTCACTTCACCAACTAGTCTCTAAATCTAATATCTTCATTGGGCATAGACCCCAAGAGTTTTCATTATCTTGTTTCTAAGTCCATTTATGATATGACATAGTTATTCCCTCTAAAAGAAGCCATGACCTAGGCACATGTGTACTAGAGACTAATCTCTATCTAAGGCTACATCAAGGGATTCATGATTGTCTTACCACCATTCCTAGATTTTCTTTCTTAAGTTGGATATTTTAGAGCATGCTTAATACTTCTTGTTAAATAGCTCCAACACTGTACTCCATCTCCTAATAGATTTTAGTTCCAAGGATTGGTACCAACCTTTAACTTCCTTAATAAGTATCCTTAGAAAGAGTTTCATCCTTTGCCACTCATTCTCTAAGTCTTGTAGTACATAGACATCGTGAAAGACTTACGAATAATGTTGCAAATCTACATTGTAGCCTCCTTAAAACTTAGGAATGTTAATCATATCTAGCAATTTGATTTAGCAAAAAAATTTTGGGATGATGCATTACTAAATTTGTTTTTCTATCAACAAAACTTGAACTTTTACAAAGTTTATTTTGAGAGACACCATAATCTATGCTAAGTACTTTTCTTAGTTTATGACTCTTTTCCAAAGCTTCATAAAATAATTCATCAACTTGATTTATCTATAGTTTGCATAATTTTATAAATATCCTTATAATTTGTAAATGGGAACAATAAATCTTTTTTTCTAATTATTGAATATTTCTTTATCTTTGCAATATTTTTTTTGTTCTTTTTTGGAAAGGCCAAACTCTATGAAGTTTTCATCTATGTTGAGCTATTCTATTTCATGATTGATAAGATGATTCGCTCAAAATAACTATAATGATAACTTGTACATTAGATGAAATTGAATTTTATCACTTTGTATTCTATTGCTAATGCATCTTTTCTTATTTGTTATGAATATGTCTTTTATGCATTTAACTTCTCTTTCAAAAAAAAACTATGGAATATCATTCTAATTTATTGAATTCTATTTCTAAACTTCAATCATGAAATGTAGATGAATCATTCTTTCATGACTATTGTATGATGGAAAGTTAGTGGTAGGTGTGATTTTTACATTATGAAGCTATTTTGATCCTTATATTTTTTTTAACTTTGATCATGAATTATATTTGTAATAACATAGTGTGACATTTTTTTCGATGGATTTTTAAATACATTTATATGATGTCAATGTTCTCCTTATTTAAAATATGTTATGATTAGTTACAATTTTTTAAATAGAGATAAGCTAATTTTTTTGGTTTATAGTTGATGATAAAAGAAATAATTAGCTTTTGAGTTATTACAATGTTTAATTTGATGGTTCCAAACTATTAAATAAAACTATTCTAAACTAATAAAACAATTAGTTAGCTATTCTAGTTTTACAACCTACATTTATAGTCCCATCTGAAAACTATTAAATATACAACAATGTTCTTAGTATAGTATATTATTCTTAAGTAATTTTTGTGTTAACTACATTAAAGTAAATTAAATATTATCTTGTAAAAATATTTCATTACTATTTTCTCTTATGAGAATACCTTTCCTTTTGATTAAAACAAAAAAGTGGGATATAGATATATCTACTTTTTAAACTTGATCTTTGGATAGCTACAAGAAACTTCAATCATGACATTTTGAATCATTTTCTAATGTGATCAAAATGTCCTACTTTCATGTACAAAAAAATTATATTATTACTAGAAAGCTTATGTATTTATCTACAATTATGTTTCGATATCTTTCAACATATTTTTGGAATGTTTTTAAAAAACATGGTTCCAAAATATTACCATATAAGAGGAGAGGAAAGAGTTCACTATCTTTAAAGATAAATAGTATATTCTTTTTTCTAGGGATCACACAAATTCTTATGCATAAGAAAGATGGTTTATTTAATTAAATTATACCTTTTCTTTTTCCTATTAATTATAGTGCTTTCTTGGCACATGAACAAGGATTAAACATTAAATATATGAATTGGAAAAAGAAAAATAAGTTAGCCATTTATTCAAGGAAATCCTTATGTAAGTTTCTAATCAATTTGGTTAAATCTTCCAAAGTTTTAAAATTTTTACATTCTAATTTTTCTCTAATATTCACGTAGAATATCATAGCTAATTAAAAAATTAATCTAATATATACTTTCAAATATTATATGTTTTATTTTTCATTTAAAATTTTAAATATTTTGTTTATCTACATTTGTTTCTTTTTAAAAAATTATTTTTTCTATAAGTGGATGTTTACAATGCCTTAATTTAAGGCTTGTTTTTTATATTAAAATTACTCTAAGAAATGCAATTTTTCTTTTTGAATACTAATTTGTACAACTGAGGATATACACCACATGACTAATTGACTTGTGGTGGTAACTCGAAATCCTTCAATTCTTTGTATAATAAGCATAGATGGATGTTTTAGTTTTTACTTGGTTTTTGAAAGTTTTAGCATATGTAAGAACAACATCTTTTCCTTTTTAAATTAACTAACATGTATGCAAAGAGCAAGGGTACTCTATATATAATATCTAAGGTTGGGAGTTGCTTTAATGCTAATTCTTGCTTGTAACTTTATGCCTGAATTGTGATGATATTAGAATTTTTACATCTTATTTTAGGTTTAGTATTGATTTTTATTTAAATAAAAAACAAGTTAGCTTATATTACATGTTAGATAAATATGTGCAAAAAAAAAAACATTGGCAAAATGTGCATATAATCGAATTGCACAAGTCATCAAAATGCAGAAATAAATTGAGAATTGACCTCCAACAATTGAGGCCTTTGTGTGAACTTGTTTCGATGAGTGTTCTGATTCTTCTATCACACTAACACTCAACAACAATGATGTATGCAAACTCTAAGTGTTTGTGATAAGGACCAAAACTGTAACACTATTGTGAGTTTGATGTATTATGGTACCATTTGTTCTCTCATCAAAAACATTTTATTGGCTAAAAAAATACATTATCAAACATTAACTTTTGGTTTAAATGGGAAATATGAGACCATTCTTATGGAAACTATTACAACAAATTTAGTCAATTTCTATTTTGGAACCATTAGTTTTCTAAAAAGGTTTTATTGAAACTTTCCATAACATGTAAATGGTTACATTGAAACTTTCCATAATGCATTTACAATTACATTAAAACTTTACGTAAATGCTTACATTCTCTCACTTGATCTCCATATTTAACCTAATATCCATCAAATCCAAATTTCAAGAAATAAATACATGAATCATTGCAATAGTTCCTTTGAATGTGAGTATTATCTTCCATGTATTACAATGTATTATTTCTTAATATTAATTCTTTATATGGTAACTAAACATTATGTATAAACCCAATGTTCATTCAAGGTCTTGCCATATGTGAATTTTCTCTAATAACTATATGTGCAACCTGAATATACGAAAACATCATAGTTGAATAAGAGTTTCATTAAGATTGTGAAATTGTATGTACAAAAAAATTACATTATGGAAACAAGTCTCATTTGAACTACATGATTCTTAAATGACTTCAGTGGCATTCCTTTTGTCTAAGGATTAGTTATCATCAATTCAGTACTTATATGCTCAATGACCACTTTGTTTTCCTTAATATGTTCCCTTATGGCTAAATACTTTATGTGAATGTGTTTACTTCGACTACCACTCTTATTATTCGTATCCATAAAGATAGCAGCTAAATTGTCACAAAATATTGTTAATGGACTAGATATAGAATTTACAATTCTAAGGCCTGACATGAAACTCTTCAACCATACACCATGTGAAGTAGCCTCAAAACAACAAACGAACTCTGCCTCCATTGTGGAAGTAGCAACCAAAGTTTGCTTTCCACTCCTCCAGGACACAACTCCTCTAGGTAGCATAAAAACATAACCAGATGTTGATTTCCTTGAATCAACACAATGAGCCAAGTCTGAATTAGAGTAGCTAATAACCTCCAAATTGTCAATTCGTCTATACATAAGCATGTATTATTTTGTATCTTAAAGGTACCTCATCACCTTCTTTGCAACCCTCCAATGGTCAATGCCTAGATTACTTTGATATCTGCCCAACATTCCCACAACAAATGCAATGTCAGATCTTGTGCAAACTTGAGCATACATTAGGCTTCCAATAGCTAAAGGATATGGAATTTTGCTCATCTACCTTTTCTATAAATCATTCCTAGGGCAGTTGTTCAAATTTAACTTGTCACCTTCACAATGGGTGCTATACTCAATTAACAATCTTTCATCCAAAACCTCTTTAAGACTTTATTAATATAGGTTTCTTGTAATAGTCCCAAAATACATCTAAATCTATCCTTATGGATCTTAATGCTAATGACATAAGATGCCTCACCAACATTCTTCATGTTAAAGTTTCTAGAGAGAAATTGTTTCATCTCATATAGAAATCCATTTTCATTGGTTGCAAGAAGGATATCATCCAAATATAGGACAAGGAAATAGATTTTTCTTCCACTAACCTTTTGATATATACATTAATCCATGATGCACTCTTCAAAATCAAATGAAATGATGACATCATAGAATTTTAAGTACCATTGACATGAGGCTTGTTGCAATCCATATATGGATTTCTTAAGTGTGCATACCAATTGCTCACCACCACTAGAAGAAAATCCTCTAAGTTATTTCATATAAACCTCTTCCTCTAGACCACCATTGAGGAATTAAATTTTCACATCCATCTAATGTAATTTGAAATCAAAATGGGAAACCAATGTTATAATCACATGAAGAGAGTCCATCTTAGATATAGGAGAAAAGGTCTTCATGTAATCTCTTCCCTCTTGCTAAGTGAACCCTTTAGCAACAAGTATTGCCTTACATCTTTTAGTGTTTCCTAATGAGTCTTTCTTTGTCTTGAAGACCCATTTGCATCCAATGGTTTTTACACCATTAAGAAACTTGACAAGATTCTAGACTTCATTAGATGACATAGAGTTCATCTCATCTTTCATTTCATCATACCACAAGTTAGATTCTTATAACTCATGTCTTGTGAAAACATTTTAGGATCATTTTCAGCTCCTATGTTGTAGTCATACTTCTATAGATACACTATATAGTCACTAGGAATCATTGATCACTTTACTCTAGTAGATCTCCTTAACGTTGATTCATCATTTTCTTAAGGAGCATGATGTTCAATAGGTTTTGGTATATATTATTTAGCTGGATCTACTACTCCTTGATCAACAATCTTTGGAACTTCAATGACTAATTGTTGTTCATCATGCATTTTTGCTCTAGGTGTGTTGTGTATAATAATAAGTCTATCACTTGAAGTAGAGGGTTGAGCATTTGCATGATCTTTCTCAGGAATAGTCTTCTAGGAATGATTACTCCTACTAATCAAGTCATTCTTAAGAAATTTAGCATTCCTTGATTCCACAAACCTAGTAGTATGTGATGGATAATAAAATCTGTATCCCTTAGATCATTCAGCATATCCAACGAAATACCCACTTATGGTCCTTGGATCTAGCTTCTTTTCTTATGGATTATCAACTCTTACTTCAAACAAGCATCCCTAAATGCATATATGTCACAAACTCAATTTCCAACCTTTCCATAATTCAAATGGTGTCTTTAAGATAGTCTTGGTTGGAACTTAGTTTAATATATACATAGCTATCTTGAGAGCTTCAGTCCACAAGGACTTAGGAAGCTTGAAGCTACTAAGCATACTTTGCACCATGTCAAAAAAATGTTTAGTTTCTTCTCTTTATCACACAATTATGGTCTAGAGAACCAGGCATAATGTACTGGACAACAATCCCATGCTCTTGAAAAAACTTAGCAAATGGACCAAGCACTTGTCCATCATTAGTATATCTACCATAGTATTTACCACCTTTATCAGATCTCACTATCTTCATGTGCTTGCTGCACTAATTCTCTACTTCAACCTTAAATACCTTAAAGGCATCTAAAGCTTCATTCTTGTTATGAAGCAAGTAGAGATATAGATATCATGAGTAATCATTAATAAAAGTAATGAAATACTTTTAACCATATGCGTCCATATTTGAACTACAAATATCTATATGTATGATCTCTAATATGTCTGAACTCCTCTTGGCACCTTTCTTTGACATATTGCTCTTCTTTCCCTTTATGTAGTCCACATAAGTGTCAAAGTTAGTAAAATCTAGAGGACTAAGTACTCCATCATTTACTAATCTTTTTATTTTCTTAATAGAGATATGTCCTAATCTACAATGCCATAAAATAAAGGATTCTTCATTCATAACACATCTCTTAATGCCAACATTATCATGAACATGCATAGAAGTATAAGAAGTTTCATTTTGTAAACTAATTTTGAAAAGATCATTTGTCAATGTACCATTTCCAATAAGTTTAGATTTATAATATAAACTAAATATAGTGTCTGAAAAATTAAAGAAAAATCCCAATGATACAAGCCTTGAAATAGAAATTAAATTCCTCAAAAAACTTAGAACATAAAATGTTTTTTTCAACTCTAAAAAAAACCCACTATTTAAAACTAATTTACATGTTCTAATTGCCTCCACATGTGAGCACATCTTGTTGCCTAAATAGATGTACAACTCACTTCCCATTAGCTTCCTTAGGTTTTGCACCCCTTGCAAGGAATTAGTAACATGGATTGTAGAACTAGAGTCAATCCACCATGTGTTATAGCCAACATCAACCATATTATATTCAAAATAAACAAGTGAGAATTTAATGATGTCATATTTAAAATCATAGTAATTCATAGGTTTTATTATTGCATAAATTAAAACATGCTTATGTCATTCAATCTGAGGTTAAAATACTATATGACATGTTTACCAATGTAAATCATGCATAAAATGTGAATCAAATGATATAAAAATTTCCTATGGGCTAAATTTTTAATTTAAACATATTCATATATCCTTATGATGAAATAATATTCCTTTTCTTAATCCATATGGGCAAATTAAGAAAAAAAATTTCATACATCATCCTAATTAATAATATTAAATATAACAAAAGTTTTAGTAGGATAAAATATATTAAATTACATATAATTAATCACAATTTAATGTTTATTTACCATATGTGATCAAAACCTCTTAATATATAATTTTGCACAATTAAAGATGCTATGGCTACTTTCTAATTATACAAAATTATATAGATCACTAGTCATAATTTTTATAGAGAAAAACTATGCATATATCAATATGTCACTTTATAGATATATACAAAAATATGTATAAAATTAATTATTTCTATAATAAATTACTAAATTCTAACATTCCTTAATAAATACGGTAATAAACATAATTTTATCTCAGAAATATTAATAAATAAGCAACTTTATGCATAATTTATCAAAGAAATTTATGGGATTCATTCAACTATAGTTTCCATTAAAACCTTAAAAACATTAAATCAACTAGGCCTCAATTTTTATTTTTTGAACCTAAGTGTCCTTACAAAATCTCTACGGTGGCTTATGCATGCTTGTAGATGAGCACAAGCTCGACGTTTAAGCTTTTCAAACCTGAGCAAAAGCTTAGCCTCCTTTTTGTACCATTTACACCTGCTTAAACCCAAGCATTACTTGAGTTGATGACCATACTTTAGCCAATCCTGAATAAAAGCCCAACATTTACCCAAACCTCGCTCGAATATGAACAAAAGCCTGAGAGAACCAAAGTTTTATTTTAGAAATCCAAAGTAAGCAAAGTGCTACCTGCAATACTCTACAAGCATGCAACAAATAACACGATAAGCAACCATGCACATTGTAGTCTTGTGGTTTCAGCTGTATATATCCACAATGAACACAATCTTCTGCAATTAATCTTTAGCCTATATGAATTCATTAATTAATTAATGTAAGTTCTGTTCTGAAGCTAGAAGCGGCCTGAGTTTGCTGTTGCCCACAGAGCACTCACGTACACATGTCAAAATCTATCCAAAGCATAATTTGCATCCCAACCCTATAAATCATTCTAGCAATAATACTTTGCAAATAATATATAGTATAACATTGCCCATTTAGAAAATTTGAAAACAGGCATCAAATTCACACTCCATGAGTGCTATCTTATTTAACTAATAATCCCAATGATGGTTACTAAAAAGAGATTATGGGTCATAATCATAAGAAAGTATTAATAAAAATGTAAAAGACAATCTCAATGATCTCATTGTTGTATAGTTGTGACACTTTGACTAATTTGTTTGCTAATATTCAAAGTATTTCTTGGTTTAAGTGAATTAACAAAAGTCTCAATTTTCTAACATTATCTAACACCAAATCTCAAATCTTCTCAGAAGATCATCCCAACATTAAAGTAATCCAAATGCATTTCATGAAGTATGATAATGAAATTTATAATCAAGGAAACTTGCACAACAGTTTCATAACATGCCACAACCACAACTATTGTTAGCAAGATAAGGCCTACCTAGGTAGGCCACACTCGTGTAGACGTAGATGAAGATGCAGACATTGATTATTATAGAAATAAAAAATTTTCTTCAATCGCTATTGCTACTCTATGATGACACCTAAACAAGTTTTAAGCATCAAGACAAAGACATAACTGCCTCTGATACCAAATGTTAGAGATAAATTTGTGCAGAAAAACATTAGCAAGACAGTCATATAACCGAATTGCACAAGTCATCAAAATGCAGAAATATATCAAAAACTAACCTTCAACCATTAATGCTTTTGTGTGAACTTGTTCTAATGAGTGTTCTAATTCTTCTATCACACTAACGCTCAACAACAATGGTGTATGCAAACTCTAAGTGTTCATGATAAGGATCAAAACTATAACACTACCGTTAGTTTGATGTATTTTGGTACCATTTGTTCTTCCATCAAGAACATTTTATAAGCCAGAAAATATACATTACCAAAGGTTAACTTTTGGTTTAAATGAGAAATATGATACCATTCTTGTGAAAACCATTACAACAAATTTAGTTAGTTTCTATTTTGGAACCATTAGTTTTCCATAATGCATTTACAGTTATATTGAAACTTTCCATAATGCGTAAATGGTTACATTGAAACTTTTCATAACACATTTATAATTACACTGAAACTTTTCGTAACATGTTTACAGTTACATTGAAACTTTCAATAAATGGTTACATTACACTCTTCAAATAATTTCATGATCTTTGATTGAATTGTCAATGCAAATGCAAATGTCCTATAGTATTACCTTTACAAATGCAAAAGCATTAACAAGTTGAGCTAAATGCCTTGATAAGCCATGATATCGCAGCCACGATATCGTGTCCGCCTTGTGATATCGGGTACAGGATATCGGAGCCCGCCGCAATGCTTATAAATAAGAGGTGGCTTTCCATGCTTTAGACATCTAAATTTAGTCCCTTAGCCAAACTATAGCATTTTTACCATTCCAGAGTTAGAATAATTTCCATGTGCTAACAGTAGGAGTCTTAAAGTGAACGGATCTTTATTCGAGCAAATTGTACCTGAGCACACATTTGTGTACTGCAATAAAGACGAACTTTCTGATAAACCTTGCAACATGTGGACTAAGTTATTTAATTATTGTAAATGTTTAAATGCTTTCCTAGATAATTAATCTCTCTCAACCCTAGACTCTCCTAGTTAAGTGCATTCAGTATGACTGCTTCAAGCACGTGTGTAATGCTTGGTATCCCAATAACGAGTAGCGTTTGGTAATCCCAGTAGCGTTGCACTGGTTTAGGGTGTGTGCGGCAAGTGGGAATAGATATTGATGCTAGGATAATTAAAAATTAGTTAGTGAATAGTTAATGAAAATTAGTTATTTAGTTCTCTTCACCTTTCCCTACTAGCATAGGCATTAAAAAGATAAAAGATATAAAAATCTCATACCTCAAGCATACTTAACCATACAACTGTGACAATCCAAGTTTGTGAAGACAACGATTGATTAACCTTAAGTGTTTCATTAAGGCGCATAAGCACTTAGTCCTTGGAGTTCGACCAGATTGCATGTGAGACGCTCGTATTCGTATGGTTGAGTGTAGGGGTACCTCACCACTCATCATTGGCGCCATTGCCAGGGACTTAGTTGTTTGTGCACTACGTAGAACATAGGAAATCATTCATATCATTGGGAAGCTAGAACGAACTCTTAGGGTTAATCAAGAAAAGATAGGATAATGGTAAATAGCACACTGAACAAGACAAAAATGTCTTCTTCTTCGCACAAGAGCATTTCACCACCTAGGACCAACATAAGAGACAGTCGGTGGCACAACACACGTAACCAAGATTCGCCAATGCCTCAACAATTTTGAGTGGTATATACTCATCACGATGAGTATGTACCTGACTTTACTTTTATTCTCCATCAAGATAAACAACTGCATTGGATAGACTTAGAGGGTAACATAGTGTTGCCTCTAGACCCAGTAGTCCCCAACATGCTCCTTCATGCTCTTGCATGAATAGGCATGTCACAGTTATACATAGAATACGTTGCATGCGGTTTTGACACCAGGGACTACCATCCCATAGAAGCGCAATGTCAAAGGGACTTGCAATAGGAGAGATACTATACATCGTTGAAGGGCAAAAGACCCCATAACGCTTCACCCATCTTAAACGAAATTGAGGGTGGTGAACCTATTTCAATAGGTTCTCCAAAAAATGATGTTCCTCCTCCTAACAATAGTCAGGAGGTGATGTATCAGAATCTCCGCTCCACGATTCACAATCCTGGTTCTGATCCCCATGAACACCAAGTGTTCAACGAGGAAACACAAACACATGATAAGGGCGGGCACTCTAATTGTAATCACGATCGGGGCCGAGACCACCAAAGAGAAGGTAGGAAACATCGTCATGGCGATGGTTCTCCTTCTTCTTCCCCTTCATCATCACATTCATCCTCTCCTTCAATATCTGGTCACAGTCATAAGGAACCCAACTGTGAGGATAAGGGTAAACAGAGTGAGAAACCTCGACGAGAGAGTCGAGAACAAGGACGAGGGAAATCTAAGGAATCAAGGCATGAAAGAAGGGAGAGTAGGGAATTGCGTAGACACCATAGACACTATGAATGAGATGACCACAAAGAACCCCTAGTCACAACTAGAAGCATGTTAGACATAACGGAGGTTGTAAGAATTCTTACAAGGCACCAAAAAGATAGCAGGACCAAGAGATTAGACATAAATAATATCCCATGATTTGAGGGGGGATACAACATTGATCCTCAAAACCATCTACAAGAATTTCACGATGCATGTGCCTTGCAGAACATTGAAAACGAATGGAAAAAGCTAAAGTTGTTCCGAAGGACACTGGTAAAAGAAGTGGAAAGCTAGTACCGGTCCTTAGAACCGAAATCCATTCGAAGGTGAAGTACGATGCTAGAACTGTTTAATGATAAGTATCAAACGTACTGCTGGGTGTCCAACCTGCGAAAGCAAATCCAAGGATGGAAGCAAGGAACTCATGAACCCTTAGATGCTACCACGGGCCGATATTATGCACTGTTACATCGTTGCCCGGGCCATGGTTACTCGCAGTAGGATCAACTATGTCATCTCGTAGATGGACTTGGGCATGAAACTAGGAGAACCTTTGGAATGTATGCCCAAGGGAGATTATCAAAGCTTAGGTCCCATCAGGTCCATAGATTGCTAGATCAAGTAGCCAAGGAAGAAGGGGAGCTATGTAAGAGAGAAAGTGTGGAAGAGTACAACCACAATCCTTCCCTCCGAAAAAGGGGAGTGAGATTCTGTGAGGAGGAGAAAGAGTCACCACTCAAAAATATGGTGCATAGGAAAACCTTGCCACTCCAAAAATTAACAATAGAAGTCTCGGCAAAGGTAGACCAAATGTGGGACTCCTTAGATAGTAGATTTGAAACTGTTCTCAAAATCGTAGAGGAGTCTAAGGAGCAAGGTAGTGACTATGACCAAAAGGAAAAGAGGGATTTGGACCATGCACATAACAAAGGTAAGGGTAAAATGACCATCACTAAAGAGGTTGTGGATTCTAATACGGACAATGACAGTGGATGTGAAATATGCCAGTATGACCATCCTAAGGGATGTTGCCCAATAATCTCACATCTACAAGAGTTTGGGGTATATGCACTTAACCCACGACTTAACAACGGCAAGCACCCCAATGGTTACCTTATCCCCAAGGTAACCCGAGGCAATTCCACCAACCTTTAACATATTATCCAAGTGGAACTCTATCACAACCTATTGAGCAACACCAGTAGTGGCAATATCCATAGTCATGGGGGATGCCACTGCCAAGGCAACAATACCCTTACCGACAACTAGATCCATATGGCTATTACGTGTAGCAGCTAATCTCTCCACATGACTTTGTTGGTCATGTGACACCACAACGTCACTACCAAGCTTGGGAGTATTATAGGACTCCTTCTCCTAGGGGAGATACACCCCATACATACCATCCCCTGAATCCATCCGCAACTCTCACACCAATACCTCCATTACCACTGCTCCAGCAATGCCAAGGGAACACCCCACTCAACCATAGCAACGTAATGCTATGAGAACTGTAAACCTTCATCCTGCTACTGGTTCTAACAACCATACAAAGAGAAGACCTTTTTTCAGAACCAACAGTCCAAACAGGCTCTCACAACCACAAGTGGGTGAGCCTTCGAATGCTTCTCCATCAAATAAGGCTTCAGAGCTCCCTTCAAACCAACAACAGAGCTCAACGCACAGGGTTATGTTAACACATACCATCACTAACTGGATTAAAGAGGGCCACCTTCCCAGGAACTTCTCTGATCTTGGAAGTCCTTTAATTTATCTCCAAGTCGCTGGAAATGAACCACATAAAGCTCTTCTAGACTTAGGTTCTGGAGTCAACTTAATATCACAAGAGATGTATAAAACCTGGAACCTGCCTCCACTAAAAAAGAGTAATATTTGCTTAGAGCTAGCTAACCAATCCATCACTATTCCCTTGGGACTAGTGGAGGACATCGTTACCATTGTGTGTGGTTGGTCATACCCAACTAATTTCCTAGTGATACAAGTAAACAATGACAAAGGGGACTTCCCAATAATAATGGGAAGGGCATAGCTAAGTACCATAGACGCATGCCTAGGAATCCACGATCTTTTCCTGGAAATATGTAAGGAAAACACTTTTGGGAAGATTGAGAGGAAGAAAGTTTTATGCATCACATACAATGATACAGGGTGTGATTGCATATAGGAATGTTCAACATTGCCTACATGCAACCAGTGTGCCCAAGAAATTAGCATACATAAGTGCCTATATGTAGCAACCACACAACAAGAAGACACCTAGTGGTTGATAGCTAATGAAGAGAGCAACTCACCAACATGCATGGAACTAACTGGGGGACGAACTTGTGCCAACGTAGAAAGCATAGATGCACTGGAGCAAGAGTTTCACCAACTTCCAACCCTTAACCTGAAAACATCAATTTGGGGAAGTTGGGAACTCCTAAAAGATTCAAAAAAATGCTCCGATAGGAAAATACTAGTTGATGTGCAACAGACCAAACCTTATCATGAATCTATAATGGTCAATGCACATTACACTGGAGAGAGGACGACCTCACTCATTATTTCAGATCTCCTCCTTTCAACTCAGTCATGGGGGAGATGGCCACCTATGCTGATCAATCAAGGCCCTCAGTTGCTTTTTAAGTTTTTTTTACACATTTTTGTTTTACATATTTCTTTAACTTTTCCTATTTTTGTTTTGCAACATCGTACATACTTTTTCATTTATTTGTGTGTTTATTTATTTTTTTTTGTTAAGGTTTGTCACCTAATAAGTGCTCCTGATGGTGGTATGAACTGTATTCTATTGATTGCTAATGTTTGGTTTTTACCTTTGAGTTATGATGTTGATACTAAGGTATGGTTCTTTTGATATAATAGGCAATGAGTCCACATCATTCATGCGTCCATGAATTTCTATGGTCTATCTTAGCTTGGAACTATATAGTCCCTTTACTTAAATAATAAGAACTATCAACGAATCGGTGATTGGGCATTTCTCAAGCTAAGGAAGGACTCAAGGACTGAAAAGGGTGTCACTTCAAGGGAACTTGATGCATTTGTGTTGGCCATTCTCTTGGGTGCTGAGATGTTTCCTTCTTGGGTTTTCCTTACCATTTCGATGTTGCTCCATTTTTGGGAAGCTGAGCTAATAAAAATAATAAGTCTTTGCATAGTGTGGTTCTCACGCAAAAAAAAAACAGTGAGAATTCAAAGCACACCTCTTAGACAAAATAATAATTTGGGCTACAAGCACTGGTTATGGAACTAAATAAACATGTTCCCTCTAACTAAGGCCCTTCTCGCTTCCTACTTTCTCCTTTTTCATTTCGTCAGAATCGTGGTGACTCTTTGGTGGAAGCATTCTTGTTACTTTAGGTGGATGGATTGGCCATTAATGCGAAGTCACTGGATGTGGTTGGTTTGAGGCTAAATTTGAAATGAGATCTACTAAGTCACATTAACCATTAATACACAAGGGGCTATACACCACCTTGTTCTTGAGACTCCATTCCATTCTCTCCTTCCCATCCTTCTTTCTCCATTTTTCACCTCATTGCTAGTTGTATCAATAGTGCATATTTTGGTTGATGCATTATTTTCTTTTTGGTAAACTCTTGTGGTTAAGAATTTAGCTCTTGCTTCCAAATGACATTTCTAGAGCCTATGCACTCTTTGAATGTGGGATTGTCACGGCATTAAGGGCATGAGCCTACTTTGGGGAGGACCCATTGGCATTCCTATTTGGTGCATTCGTTAATTTCTTTCCCTTAAACATTTCCGCAATCACCATTTATTTTGTTCATCTCCATCTTTGACATCCATTTTATCGGTGTTGCCATTGTTTCTTTTTCTCCATCTTTCTTATTCCTTATCTTTTTTTATTCTCTCACTACCAGAGGTTCGCTCTCAGTCATGGGGGTCCTGGTCCAATTTTTTGATTTTCTCTTAACCCCTACAACTCAGGTAGTCACCAGTATTATATCTCTAGATCTGCATTAGCCATATCACAACTCAGCTAATGGACCTTACACTAAGGCAAGGTATCAATTGCATTGTGATTCATTTACCCTTGCTAATATAAGACTCTGTTGTGTGTGTAGATGATAATCATACACCAATGGATTGGATTTGGAGGGAACATTTGGAATGGACTGGTGCTAGAGCAATTATGCAAGGAACAAGATTGATGATGCACATATGGATAGACAATGAAAAGTGCAATCTTGGGGTTGGCAGCAACAAACTTCTTCTTTTCTCTTCTCTCTTCTCTCTCAGCTGCCAAATAAGGCTGGATGTCAAATGTGTTTAGTGTTCGCTCTTGTTGTCATGAACACTAATTTTGTCATGTATTGTAATGATGATCCGTTCACATATCACCCCATTTACCATTAGTGTCATTCAAGTCAATAATCCCATACCTTCCCAATATTTTGTAAGGAACTCAAGGATGAGTTTTCATTCAGTCATGGGGGTATGATGAGCCGCAATATTGCGTCCACCCCTGCGATATTGCGCATGCGATATCATAGCCCACTGCAATGCCTATAAATAAGAGGTGGCTTTCCATGCTTTAGACATCTAGAGTTAGTCCCTTAGCCAAACTATAGCAGCTTTACCATTCCAGAGTTAGAATAATTTCCATGTGCCCGCAGTAGGAGTCTTAAAGTGAACGGATCTTTATTCGAGCAAATTATACCTGAGCACACATTTGTGTACGGTAATAAAGACAAACTTTCTGATAAACCTTGCAACATGTGGACTAAGCTAAATAGGATTTAATTATTGTTAAATGTTTAAATGCTTTCCTAGATAATTAATCTCTCTCAACCCTTGACTCTCCTAGTTAAGTGCATTCAATACAACCGCTTCGAGCACGTGTGTAACGCTTAGTAACCCAGTAACGAGTAGCGTTTGGTAATCTTAGTAGCATTGCACTAGTTCAAGGTGTGTGCGATAAGTGGGAACAGATACTGATGCTAGGATAATTAAAACTTAGTTAGTGAATAGTTAATGAAAATTAGTTATTTAGTTCTCTTCACCTTTCCCTACTAGCATAGGTGTTAAAAAGATAAAAGATATAAAAATCTCATACCTCAAGCTTACTTAGCCATACAACCATGGCAATACAAGTAAGTTTGGGAAGACAACGATTGATTAACCTTAAGTGTTCCATTAAGGTGCGTAAGCACTTAGTCCTTGGAGTTCGATCAGATCGTGCGTGAGATAATTGTATTCGTATGGTTGAGTGTAGGGATACCTCGTCACTCATCATGCCTTTTTATTTTTCGGATTTCAATACCTCATCTATTATCATAGAATTTAGAGAAAACTTGCTTAATTCTCTCAATGTTTTGCTCTTTAATATTTTCTTTGCTCTGTGATGACTAGAAATTATTAGTCTCTAATTAGTTTAATCAATAACCAAAAGGTTGTAATCTATATCCTTTATGATATGTAGCCTAGTATCATGTTATTGTTAATTTTCTTACACAAACAGTTGACTAAGGCATTCAAAGATGAACTAAAATCAGTTGCTCTTATACAGAGTGATTTTTTATTAGTTTCTTTGTGGTTTTTTAATTACACTTTATATTTTTATGTAATTTTATAATTAAATGAGCATGAGTTTTGATTATGGGTTTTGAATTCTCAAGTAGATTGATTATAGTTTTTGTAATAAATATGATTTTATTTTAGGATTCCAATGGCGAATCTTTGGGCTTTATATGCTATCATATTTATATGAAGAGGGCATTTAGCTAGAAATTTTAGGATAGGAACAAATTTGAGTCATGGATTAACTAACTCCTCAGAATTTTTACAAAATGGCATCTTGAACTTTTAACCAAATTGTTAATTATGCAAACATTAATATTCAAAATTTTAGATAGTCATAAAGTCTTCCATTTATTTCCACTAGTCTAAAAGTGCACTATTAAGTGAGATGTTGAAAATGACCATTTACTATATTAAAATTAGAGCTTTGTTGAAGATACACTATAACTTAGTATCTATTATTTTTATGAAAGAATAGATTTTGATTTACTTTCTTAAAATTTAATATGGATGAGGTAAAATATTTTTAGTTTATTTTATTTAGTAATTTTATTTTTAGTTATGTTATCTAGTTGCTATTTGATCATAGGTAGTGTTATTTGAAAATTTTGGATCATGAAAATATTATAAAGATATTTAGCATTACAATTTGTAGTGCATCTAAACATATTCTGACTTTTGAGAATCTTGATTATTATCCAACTTGAAAAAAGATCAAATGCAATTTATTTTAAGTATGCTAATTGTAGGCTAAATTTCTAGTGCAAACTTTTGTTCCATATCATATGGTGCTATTTGCTAGCATTTATAATTTTGATGACATGGACTCAACCATGATTCTAAATTTTGAATACATCAATGTGATTATTTTGGTGGTTGTAATGAAGTAGCTTCATCCTCATTGATCAAAGAACTTACAGTTCATCTATGTGTACTTCGACAAGGAGAGAAGCCTAGTTGACCAATAGTAAGTCTAAGAATATAGGATAAAATTTTCAAATTTGGTTATTTTATTTGTAAATGAAGATGCTTAAGTAGTACTATAACATTTTTTAGATTTATCTCAAATGTGGCTAAAGTTTCAAAACATGTTACTTTTGAATAAGAATAGTTGAAAACTCAAGTCTTTTATGGGGCATTAGGAAATTAAACTTTTAGCTTCTATTGTGAATTTTTTAAAAATGAAATTTGAACTCAACAAATCATATGATCTTACATTGAATGATCAAATCCTTATATTAATTATTTACTTCTATTACCTATCATATGACCTATCATGGACATTAATTAATAATGCTTACATTATGTATTATTCACTAATTTATGATTAATATCAAACAATCTAAGTTAGGCAAAAACTATAGTTTCTTTGCCATGGCTTACATAATGAAACATGACTTGTAGTTTCTAGGGTATGCAAAGGATAGAACGATGAATATCTTGTATCCTTTCCTATATGTAATGACATTTCTTTATCCAATTTATATGTATTGCTCTAGTCAATGATCTATGTTGAATGTTATTGGGTTTTGAACTCTTTTGCCTTTTTTCTTTGCACTATGGTATATTCAAAATATACAATTGTTAGAAGAACATTACTGAGAATACATAGCATATTCTACTATAAGAAGGATGATTGTAATTTAATATTTTTTTATCTTCTTTTTAATTTAAATATATCAATTTTACAAAATGGTCTTGCAATAGTATTTTTAAAATTCATATTCTTAGAAGCACAAGTAGTAGAAGTATATATATGCTATAAGTAGAATAATCACTAGAGTCATATTATCATTTTCTAGTATAATTGATTCATGTATCAACATAAATTTGAAGTTGTATTTATTCAATAATTAGTAAGAATTTCATGCCATATATATATATATATATATATATATATATATATTATTAGTGGCATAAGTGATGAAATTGAATTTTTTTTTACTTACGTCCACTAAGATCCTTTAGATCTATTGAACCACTTTCAAAATTCCTTTTAGAAAATTGTTTTTAATTTATAATCCTATGTTAGTAGTGGTGTGAGGAATAGCATCATATATGCTCTATAAGTAATACAAAATCTAGAGTCACATATATTTCATAAGTGATGCTATGAATTGCACCTCATCTACTAGATTTCACTATGTATGAGGTATGATAGTTATGTTATTTATACATTAAAGGAGGCATGATCTATGTTGGACCTCTAATATTTATTAGAGATGAGGCATTATATGGTGAAATAGTATATCTCCATATATATGTACCTATGATGTGAATTTCTTTAAGAGGCATGAGTACTTGCACCATAAATAAGATGATTTCCTATAGTATCTATAACTTAGAGTTTCTAAATCAAGAATCTTACGACTAGGCCTACATGTCATTATTCATTAATCTATATTATATGTGGAGGTGGTTGAAACTCAAAATCATTTGACTATGGGTATACTCCAAGTCATATAGCCAACATACTACATTAGAAGAATTATAAAATATATATAATGATGTCTTAAATATAACTTAAACTTGCAAGCTCTAGCCTAAGAAGATCATGAGATAACTACTTAAGCCACCTATCATTGGTTATTAATTTATATTAAATCTAGCTTTGTGATAAGATAATGTCTTCAAAAAATAACATTTTAACTTAATTAATAGCTACATATTGCTTGTTATCATAGTAGAGTAAATAATATAATAATAGATGACGTTCAGCTACTATCATTTTAAAATAAATTCCTAGTATTAATTTAAATTAGTAGTTGGACATTGATGTGGAATTGGTTATTATAATTCATTTTGAAATGATGGTAGCCTAATGTCTTTTTTTTAATAACTATTATTATATTATTTATGTCATTGTGATATTAACTATCATCTATCATTCATAGAAAATACTAGTTTCTCACTATCACTTGATTCAACTACCTATAGTTAATATGCAATCTTTAATTATTGATGAGACGCGACTTGCACTAGGCCGCGATATCGCGTCTTCTCCTGCGATATTGCGTACACGATATCGCGTCCCGCCGCCAT
>MNCI01031331.1:8331-36244 GCA_015680685.1 Gnetum montanum
TAAAGTAGTCATTTAGTGTAGTTAAGTTTGGAGTTCTCCTTAATCAAATTGAAATTTTCGGGTTAACAGACTTAAGATAAGTTTCTTTAAGCATTTCTTTTGATGGTCTATATTATCTTTGAAAGAGTCCACAAATTCATTGAAACTTGATGTTAAAATCTTTAATTGACTCTTTAACTCCTTGCTTAGCTTGTATCAACCCATAGTATAGTTGTTGTTGATCTAATTGATTATTGAATTGGGCCAAGAAAATATTCGTCATGTCATCCAAACTTGTAATACTATTATTTGGTAAGTTTGAATATCAAATCTGAGCCATATCCTTTAAATTTGATACAAACAACCTACAAGCTTGATCTTGATGTTGAATATTTGCATGAGCTAAAGCTAACTCAAACATGTAAATATATTCTTTAGCTAAATAAGCTTTTTTCAGGAATGAAAGGCTCAGGCAAATATTTGTAAACTACCTTTGAAATATCATTGTAATTTTGAAATCCTAATGGTGTAACTCTTTGTCAAGGATTTACCATCCTATTCCTTTGGATAGTTGAACTCTTAGACTTTCTAGATCTTCTCTTATAAATCGATAAACCAAATATAATGGGTGATTTTCTTGATCTTCTAGTTTTCACTCCACTACTTGTTCCCAATTCAAAAACTTTCTTTTGTTCTTCTTCTAATGAAGAATTAGTCTTAGAATCAAAAATATATTTTGAAACTTTTAAATTTTCCAAACTATCAATCTTCTTGATCATGAATTGAACATAGTACTTAATCTCTTAAGCCTTTATAGAAACAAAGAATGGTTGATGTGCTAAAATTATAAAGCTTACGAACTTAGAGGCTAAATCTTCAGCCCTCCTTCTAGCACCAAAAGAACTATAGGTGACCATTTTGGATGCAACCACCAACGAGTGTCCTCAAACAAGATTTAGGTGCTTTTAGTCTCTGGCAACACCAAGGCCTAGATACCTCCAAATAGACTCAGTAGCTAATGTGAGTATGTGTGTGTGCTATTGTGGTATGTTGTTATGAAAAATGAAACGATTGGATTGTGTGTAAAACTATAAATGACTTATCTTAAAGAGATTTAGCTAAATTTGCAAAGGACTGTGAGCTGTTGAGAGTTCCTATTTTGTTCAATTGCCTAGTCTATGCGGTCCTTATAATACCTACTTGTAACAAATAAAGTTTTGCAAAAAAATTTGAGCACAACTTTGTGAATCTACTTCTAATTTTCCCTAGAGAAAGAGATAGTTCCACAAGGAAACTAAAAATAGAGTGAGATTCAATGGAAATAGAAAGAAGAGAAAAAGAAAGCAGATTTGTCTAGAGATCTTAAATGTTTAAACAAGGTAGAATGATACAAGTAAACACTTCACAATAAAGCTATCCCAAATTCAACAATTACAAATTTTTCAAACTTCCAAGCCTCAAATAAGCAATTTCTTCAAGACAATCCTACTATGCTACCCAAAAAATTGCTACGTAAACTATCATGTACCAGACTTTATTTTGGCTAGATAATGGATGTCAACAATTCCATTTAAAAAAACCTTCTAAAGACTTGACAATTTTTGATTGAAATACCACAGAGATTCACTTTAAAGATAAAATAAGCTATGTTGGTCCTATCAAAATACCAAAGATTTTTTGAACCCTCTTAACTATTGAATTGTTCAATGGCTTGACTACATGCAGAGGCTCTCTTACAACAATCTTAATAGTGGTTCTTATACATTGCACAATAATAAAATTCACTACTAAAATGCTCTTAAGGATTTCAAACACAAGCTCTTCCATGGAAAAATTTTAATAGAAATTTTCTATCATGCAACAAGAATAATAAGAGCAATATAGAAATCCCAAAATTACTTACCAAGCATGATACTATCTAAACCACTAGCTAAACCATTTAAACAAAATAAAAAATAAACATAACTCATAGGACTATGAAAAAGAGGCTGAAATGTTTCCTTTAACAAGTAATCTTACAAGAAATCTTTCACAGTGTCTTCTTTTTCCAATGCTCTTCCCCCCTCCTGAGTGAGACCCCAAGTGAGAGCCCCCTTTTTCCTTCCTACCTTTGAAGCCCTTTTATAGGGTCTTATAGGTAGTTAGTAAGTTACAAACATTTTGGGTGGTTATAACCACCATAGAGATAAAAAAGTTACAGTTGACATGTGTCCCATTTAGTTGCCAAGTGGCCCATTCAGTTGCCAAGTAGTCACCATGGAGATAAAAAAGTTGTAGTTGACAAGTGGCCTTTGTAGTGGTTATAACCATCATTTCAATTGAGAGCTACAATTGTCATGAAATTACAACATTTATAGAAAATTTAAAATAAATCCAAGTATCTAGTGGCTATATTCACCATAGGGTTAAATGTTTATATGGGATGAATATCTTGTAGTTGCAATCATCATACTCACATTAACTACTGAGTCTATTTGGAGGTATCTAGGCCTTGGTGTTGCTAGAGACCAGCAAACACTTAAATCTTGTTCGAGGATACTTGTTGGCGGTCGTATCCCAAATGGTCACCAAAAATCCTTTGTTTAGATCTCATGCCTTTCCTAAACTATTATCACAAAAGACGTTGAGTGGCATTGCATAGGGATGGACCTTTTAGAAGGTCCTAATAGAGGGTACTAGGTTCAACTAGGCTACTTCTTTAGCTATGAGGCTTCAAGAGGAGATCTTCAAACTCCATGAAGATACCTCTATACTAATTCATATTCATTATGAATTTTTTCAACTTATTTAAAGAGGTTTGAAGATTTTTTGGTGGTGAGGATAGATAGACATATTGTGACCCATGACCCTAACCAACTCTCTAGGCCTTGGATAAAGCATATTTATCCTACTATGTAGGCCCAAAACCCATCAAAGGATGTGGGGGAATCACTATCTATGACCACTAAGGGAGTTAGTAATAGTTAGTGTGCTTCCCCTAATAGCATGTGGAAGGAGCCTCTCATAGTGCCAATCTAGAGAGCTCGAGAGCTATGCGTAGGGGCTGATAGGGTAGCTAAAGCCAAGCTCAAACTTCCAATAGAGGAAGCAACACTAGCAATAGAGTAGTCATCCTAGAATAAGCTAAAATTGAAGCTTAACAAGTCACATTAGGTAGTCACTAGTATGTTTTGATTATTCTATGCTTTATTTCTTTCTGGATATATTGTTGTTTTATGTGCTAATCTATTTTATATCTTGATGAAGCATCAATGAGGGGCCAATGATGGATCCCCATTGACATAGCTCCACAATAAAGTCTATAAATATGTATGCTCCCATCATTTATTGGCATTATTTGATCAATAGAGATGTTGAACTCTTGCAATTTTAGTCCATAGTCTTAGAGAATAGTCAGTGAGTGCCTATAGTGTAGATCTGAGTCAATTGTATGGCATCTTATTCAAGTGGCAATGTACCTAGACACATTCCATGAATTACAGTAAGATTGAGATTGATTCTTATTTATTATAGCACTTTGACTTAGATTCAATTCACTTTCCATGTAGTTTACATTTCATGTACTTAGCTAACATTTATGTCTACATGCATGTTAATGAATTGACGAGATGAGTGCAACTAGTTTTGAGTGTCAACACGTATTCATGTAGTAATACTAGTAGCATTATTTCTTGGTTCACCTAGTAGCATAGCACTTAGCAATCCTAGTAGTGGATACGTGGTTTAGGATGTGTATGGTAAGTTGGGCACAGACACTAATCCCTCATAGGCTAGTTTAGACTTTACTTTCTATTGAAAATTAGTTAAATAATTGATTTCTTTATTGTCATTAGGAGTAGCCTAAGGTCAAAACAACATCAAGAATCATATGCCTCACTTTGGACTAAATCATACATGACTAAGCTACTACTAGTCCAAGTGAGAAGACAATGAACTGTGATCAAGGAATAATAATCTAGATGCCACAACTCATCCCATCCATAGAATTTGACTAGATCATATGTGAACACTTGTGATTCATATGGTTGGGCATAGGGGGTACCTTGTCACTCATCATTGGCACCATTGCCTAGGATGCTGCTAGTTATCTAGATTAGTTATATCATACGTGATAGTTGTAAATGCATGAATGATTTATCTTTCAGAAAATATTAAGTTACACACATCATTAACTAACAAAAATTTCTCTTTCACAAGGAAGTGATGATGCATTATATGGAGAGAACATTCATTGGAGAACTAATGAGAGATATATTGATGAAAATTGCAGTGACCAACCTTATGTAGTGGTTTCATATGTTCATAATCATCCTAACAACATTCAAGAATGGAATTCACCTAAGGTAGATAATCCTAGAGAAGATGAAGTAAGTCTTAGACTAGAGGAGGCCTCAAGGTCTAAGACCTCCTCAAAACCTAGAAAAGATAAATTAAGGGATCATGGGGAACACTATAGAAGCCATAGTGACTCTCCCAGTTTCTCATCTTCCTCTTCCTTTCAACATCTAGTTCTAATGAAGATGAACATAGGTATAGAGATAGATCTCGACTATGGGTTTGAAATAAAAAGAGAAATCAAAACCAAAAATAAAATTAGAGACATCTAAATGAGCATAGACAAAATTGTAACAATTAGATAAATAGAAATAGAAATTTTTACCACAACATGTCTAATGATAGTGAACTTTTATTGGCCATTAAGAGCATGATGCAGATCATAGAGGTAGTTAAAATACCCCACAAGCATCACAAGGAAAGTTGCATCAAAAGGCTTGATATAAATAACATCCCTAAATTTGTGGGAGGCTATGATTCTGATCCACAACATCATATGCAAGCCTTCCATGATGCCTGTGTCTTATAAAATGTTGAAAGTGGCTAGCAAAAGATTATGCTCTTTTCTAGGACACTAATATATTTTTGAAACCAAATTCAATTCATCGGTTGTCCATAATGCTAGAACTGTTCAACACAAAATACCAAACCTATGCAAGGGTGTTCAAGCTAAGGAAACAAATCCCAGAATGGAAACAAGAATAACATGAACCCTTGGATATGGCCCTAGATAGATACTATTCTATACTAAATAAATGTCTAGGCCATGGTTTCTCTCAATAAGAGCGACTTCTCCACATCATAGTTGGGCTTCATAGTTAAAGGAGAGAGATCCTTGGGATGTATCCTCAAGGTCAACTATATGAACTAGGAACCCATCATATCTAAAAACTAATCAAGCATGTGGAAAAAGAAGAAGGAGAGCTATGTAAATGAGAGAATGTTGAGAAATTTCATTGGGACCCAAGTCTTCAAAAGAAGAAGGTCCATATCTAGCTCTTGAAGAGGTGATTTCACAACAAACCTTGTTAATACAAAAGTCTATCAATGAGCTTGAAGCAAGATTAGATAAGATGTTGGAATGGATAAATGAGAAAGTTACAACTTGCATAGAAACCATAGAGGAGAGAGTAACACAAAATAAATTAATTGATCACAAGAAAAAGAGAAAAAAGAACCAAGAAATAGCTAAGAACACTATTTGATAGAAAGGAGAAATGACTATAGAAGAAGAGGTTATAGACTCAACCACTGAAGAAGATGATGGATGTGACATCTACCTATATGACCATCCAAAGGCCTTTGCCCAATCATGTTACATCTACATGAGTATTGGGCCTTTGCATTGAATCCCAAGTTCATACAAAAGAAAATGCCCAGAAAATTACCTTTCACACAAGGCAATTATAAATAGTCCTACAATTGACTATACCATCCTAGTAGGACTTCTTACCAGCCTCAACACTATCATCCAACGTAGTGGCAAAACCCACAGTTGTGGCAGAGGCCATCAACAAACTAGCACTACCCTTACTACTACCCAAACCCTTATAGATATTATGTTCAACAACCTTTTTCCCTAAGTATTTCCACTTCCTCTACCTTGAATCACTACTACCACTCTCCCAAATATCATCAACCTACAACATGTTCCATGAAATCACTTCCTCACACCTCTCATCATCTATCATATCCTCAATATTTTTATACTTCCTTCCATCACATGTCATAGCCAACAATACAAGAAGGTTCAACACCACAACATCAAATAAAGAATGCCACTTATGCTATAAACATGCACAAAAATGATAATACTAGTAGATCTCCTCCAGAATCTTAGAAATGCCCTTTATTTAGGATGGTTCCCATGCATAAGCACAACACTCATCGACCTATTAACTCATCCAAATTAACATAGTGCAAATTAAGTGCAACATCCTTTCTTTCATAACCAAATTCCTCCAATCCTACACAAAGGCTAACATCCATCATTAGTTCAACACTTGACAAGAATGATGAATCTATCATTGTGAAGAGATAGAAGAATTCATGCATTACTACTAATTAGTAAAGGGTGCAGTTGTGGGCTAAAAAATTAAAATATTAACACAACCCATAATAAATTTTAGGAGAAAGTGTATGAGCAAAAACCAATCTACGTAGTAGCCAATAAACTAGAAGGCACCTAGTGGCTTGAAAATGAGAATATAAAATAGTTTCAAAGATGCATGGAGGCAACCGATTATCTTATTAGTTCTAGACTTAAGAAAACAGAACAAATAAAGGACTTAGACACATATATCTTACACTCTAATTATACATCAAAAAAGGATATTAAACACAGAGACCCAAGAATTAAAATAGAAAATTAAGAAAAGAAGTAAACACATTTGGATCCCCCAAAAATGGAAATACCTTCAAGTTTAGATAAAGATACATCTTTGAATGATCCAAACAAGACTATCACCAATGTTAGATGTGCTACCACATTATTAATTAAATCAATAATGGTAATAGATGGGAAACTAGTGTGTCTAACCAAGGGATTATGTGGTCCATCTCCTAAATGTGTGGCCATAAGATTAGTTACGGGGAATATTCTTCATCAGAGTTCAATAAATAATAATTAATTTTCACTCTTTTTGTGTTACAATTTATATCATTTTTCTATTTCTTCCAAAATGTTTTGATTCTTTATATGTTTTTCATTTTTAATATTTTTTTCTTTTCTTTATAATCTTCTCTTTTCCTAAGTTATTTTCTTTATGTTTATGAACGTATTTTATGTTTTCGTTAATAATATTGTGAAGCCATGATGCAGAAGTCAATACTATGTGTTGGGTTTTTTTTCTATGCTATCAAGATGATTGAGTAAGTAATTCTGTAAAGTAGTGAGACCACATCATCCATCCCTCTAGTTCTCTGAATAAATGGTATTTTTCATTAAAATAATTTGGTTCTTCTTTTATGAAACTAAAATTCATCAATGATCATTATACTCTGAAGAAAGAGGAAACAATCAAGTGGGAATTGTAAGGGTGTGACCTCAAGGGAACTTGTTGGATTTTCTTCCTATCTTATTTAATGTGGTTTATGACTCCTCTTGGAATGTATCATCACTCCTTCATCAATCAATGGAAAGGAAGCTCTCTTGTTCCATGGTGTGGTTCCCATCCAAAAAGTCAAAAAAATAAAAAATAAAAAGAAAATAGAGAGAAAAATAATAATAATGGGAATTCAAAGCACATCCTTTAGACATAATAATGGGCTGCAAGCACTAGCTATGGGGCTAGAAAGACATGTTACCCATGCCTGAAGACATCCCTCTAACTAAGGCCCTTCCTTTCTTTTTCTTGTTTCTTCTCTTTTTGGAGTTATGATTGTTCTTTGAGGTGGTTGTGGACTCATGGTTGTCGGCATGAAGAAACACATCAATGTAAGGTTACTGTTCATGGTATGGACTTAGTCTAAACTTCAATGGATAGGTATGCTAATCATTTTAATCACATTTTTCATTAGAACCTATTATGGACATAGTTAAGTATCTTACATTCTAATCTTTGCAATCCCTTCTCATCCCATTATTTACCTCATTACTACATGTGATTATGAGCCTTTGGGCTTTGTGTAGTATAGTATAACATCCCAAACCTGGCAATTGTATGTTGCTTGGAAAAAAGGCATCATTTACATTTAACTTCTTGGGTGCCCATGAACATCTATAGAAGTGGTTATGTAAGGTAGGAGCTTGCCTTAGGGAGGACCCACTTCCATAACTATTGTTGATCATGGCTTTGAACTAACCTTCACATGTTCTAGAACATCAATGATGGTTTCTCTAAATTTATGCATAAATTTGGGGCTGCTTATTTGTTTCATTAATTTTTTGTACTTTTCTATTTCCTTATCCATTAATATTTCTTTGTAATCTTTTGAATCAGATCTTTGGTTTCAATTATTTGAAAACTTGTGCATTTTTGGATTTATGCTCATTAGTTATGGGGGCTAAGGATGTCCATTTTAAAATTTTTCTAACATTATATTTTCAAACACTATTGTAACTAATAGTAATTGATCAAAATAATGTGAACAACTTAATGATTTTAGTTACCTCATAGCCTTGGGCATAGTATGCTATCATCACCTTGTGCTTAAATGAAAAATAAGGGATCCAAAAAGGGTTAATTATTAAGGAAAATTTACCAAAACTAATTTTGATCCTTTGGTGACTATAGGTGATGCTAAAAGAAATGCTTAAGGAAGAAGGTAAGAGGGGGACAATGGAGAATATACCCATGGACAAATCATAGTACATACAAGATAGTAGCTCAAGCATCACATGTTTGCTAGATCCATGGGATAATGAGAAGAAATTTTAGTTCATCCTTCAAGAATATTATACATAACTAGAGAAGCATCAACGTAACAATCATAATTGGAAGTCTGCCATCGCTAGTGGCAACAAGAAGAATCATCTTTAGCAGATTTTTTAAAACCTCTACAAATTTTGTAATCTTCAATGTCTCTCGAAGCTTTTTCTTACTCTGTCATTTTGTATGCATCCATTCAAATAAAATTTTGTAATGTGGCACTCAGTTATGTTATGTTAGTTTGTTATGCCAAGTGTTAGTCAATAATCCCATACCTTCCTAATTTTATAAATGAACTTAAGGATGAGTTCTCATTTAGTCATTGGGGTATGATGAGGTGTCAAAGTGTGGCATCAATGGACCTCCATCGACGTGGCCTCATTGATGGATCCCCATCAAGCAAACCTACATGTTGGATGTTTTCTTGAATGTATCTAGGCACTTGTCCTTTTAGACACTCCTATGCTGATGTTACATCACCAAAATTCAAGATGAGGGTATCCTCATGATGTGAATGTGAAAGTAGTATAGTAACATCAGTTGAGGTGGAAGGTCCTATGAAGTAATAATCAAAGGTTAGCATCCATAAGAGAAATTTCAACAACCAAGTAATAACACACTTAAAGTCATAAAACACTAGAAGCTATATGTTCACCTTTACTTTTATTCTATAGTGTGAAGGTTCTAGCAACAAGTGTCCAATCTGTGCTATCAGCATCTACCCATTAGCTATGCATCGTCTCATCATCCTTGCACTTTTTGTATACGAGGTTAAACCTAGTGTCATATTCATCAAAGTCCCCTCTTAAGTGTTGATACACAACAACTTTGATTTGGAAACTCTTGGTGAATTCATCCAAAGAAGTTTGAGCTATTACCAAGATTTGATCATTGTTGATCAAGCCCTGATTATTGATCTTGTATAGGTAAGAAGTTAAATTAATGAATTTAGGTAAGGTAATCGAGCCAAAATCATAAAAGCATTAAAATAAGCATGTTTACCCCTATAGATGGTACATGGTGCTAGGTGGGTTCTAGAATAATGTGTGGGATCTATGTGCCACCATAAAATTATTATGAGTATTATATTAACTATACTCTAGCATTGTCCAAATCTCTGAAAGGTAACATGAACTTATGGCATCTATTGATCCCCTTGTAGTTTTAGAAAGTGGCCTACTAGTAATATGCCTAGTAATCATGCCAGATGCTCAGGGAAATAGGGTCTTCACAATTATCCTAGCTACATCTATGGAAAAGTATGACCACAACATCACACTAAAGTTTCTAAGGAGGTAGGCAAGGAAGTCCCTTGTCCCAGGCCAAAACCTCAAGAAGACCCTACATGAAACAAAATAAAAACATTGTGATCAATTAGAATTTCTTAACAAGTTAGAAAAAACATCCTAGTCAGAAGTAAAATTAGCCTTTGTAAAAAGCGTTAAAGTGTTTATCTAAATTGGCTTAAGGAATTCCATAGAAAGGCCTTATTACAACCTTTCAAAGAAAAACAATATGACCTATTATAGTTACTTAGCAAATTTAGACAAAACATCTAGTTAGAGGAGAAATTAGCCTTTGTAAAAGCTGTACGGTGTTTATCTAAATTAGTCTAAGTAATTTCACAAGAAAAAATTATTACAACCTTGCATATTCTTACATCATGAACAATTGAAATTTCTCAAAAAATTTAGGAAAAACTTCCTAAGTCAAAGGTGAAATTAGCCTATATAAAAAGTTCTTATATGTTTATCTAAATTAGATTAAGAAATTCCATAAAATAATTGTTAGGATAGCCTTTATAGCTAGAACATTATACCCAAAAACTATGTCTTAGTCTAAAGTATGCATAAATTTAGAAAAGACATCTAAATTATGAAAAGCATGCATAAATTTGGAAAACACATCTAAACTATGCACAAATTTAGAAAAAGCATGATAAACTTAGAAAAATCCATGTAGCCATAGTAAAATCTTATTTAAAATAGAAAAAGGTTTTAATATTATTGAAAAAAAAATTAAGCATTGATTTTACATGTTCACATAAGAAAAACATAAGTTATACATGTCAACCACTTCTATTTTCAAATGGGTAATGTACTACAACCATGAGTCTTACCTTGATTCACACATCCATAGCAAAAAATTCACAAAAAATTCATTTGAGCTCCAAATGGAGCGATTCTACCACCATTTGAAAGCTCAAATAGAGCCCTACGTAACCATGCTTAGAAAAAATTCAAAACCTTTTCTATTTATATAGAAAAAATTCATCAATTTGGACAATAATCCGAATATGGCACAAACATCCCTATTATACATGCTTAGTAAAAAATTCATAAGAAATTCATTTTAAATCCAATTGGAGTAATTCCACCTCAGTTGAAAATTTGAAGCCAATGCCCATGCAGCCATGACTATAAAATATAAAAGCCTGTGTGATTTCTTTTAAAAAATTTGCAAAATTTCATAAAATTGCAAAAGTGGCACAAACAACCTAGCTACGCAATGTTAGGAAAATAGCCATAACTTCTTTATTTCAAGGTCAAATTAATTGAGACAATAGCCATTGAAAAGATTAAACAAAGGGCTACAAATCCATAACCTTTAATTTCAAAAATGTGTAGACGTTCTACTAAGAAAAAATACACAATTTTTCTTGCCTTTTCATATCAAAACTTCAAAAATCTCAAAGCCTAAATTTCATATAGCCATCGAAATAGTCAAAATAGCCAAAAAAAATTAAAACACATTAAAATTAAGATTAAAATAATGGTGTAGGATTTTTTTAAATTTTAATTTTAATAAATCCTATGGCCTAGATCTAAAAACAATTACCACACCCCAAGATTTTGAGAGAAAAATGTGAAACAATAAGCCCTATTTTCAAAATAAAACCTGCAAAAACTAAAGTGATGAAACAACTATAGAGATACATGGAAGTAGCCAAAATAGAAAATGGGATTTCATCAAAATTCCATTTTAATCCCTCTATGGGAATAGATCTAAGAAATGGCCTCAACATCTAGAAACTAAAAAACTAGAAAAACCACAAGAAACAAAGGTAAAAATAGGTAGAACTGCCTACCTTGGAGCAGCAACAAAAGAAGCTTGGATGGATATAGGCCTAAGAAGTTCTTATAACTCCTAAGCATGTTCATTCATCCTCTATATCATGGGATCTTTTCTCTTTTCCCCTCACTACTTGGATGCCATGGTAGACTCAACGCTAAGGATGATGGAGATTAAGACAAGATAGGAGGTTTATGCTAGTTGAAGGGGAGATGAGAGGCTTCCATGCTAAAAATTAGTTGTGGTTGCCATAAGAAACTCTACTAGAGCTCTCCTCAAATGTGTTGTTTCTGTAGAATGATAGTTATGATCAAAAATTACAAAATTTGACATATAAAATCCATCTAAAACCTAAATGAAACCCCAACTACCAATTCAATGCACCATACCTACAAGTGCACTAAAGTAAAAAGGGGAAAAGTCTAGTTCACATTGGTTTTCTATGGGAAACAACTTAATTTTTAAAATTTTAAAATTTTGAATTATGGACCCCACCCTACACCTTCACTTTTGACCAAAATTTGCATCAATGCTAAGATTTTTACCAATTTCACACTTAAGATATTATGGAAACCTTAACCCTATGCACCCATGCTGGGAATACCATGCCCAATGTGGAAACAATGGACATTATTTTATAAATTCATTGGAATTACAAATATTTTTCTATTTTTGGTAATCCAAACCTACCTTTTACAACCTTAGGTTTCCAAAAGTGTGTAAAACATGAGCAAGGCTAAATACCATGGATTTTCATGTTGGGGTAGCAATGCCTAGCATGGAAGAAGGGGGGTAACACTCACTCTTGCCTCCCAACACTCATCTAACACAAGTTTGACTCCAATGTGGACCCCACATGATTAAGAACCCCTCCAAGCATCTCTAGCAGCCTTGGAATACCCCCAAACCTAGTTAAAATCTAGGATTTACTATTTTTCACATTGGGGGAAGCTTCTTCTATGTTGGGCCTCTCATCCCCAACGTGGATAGATGGGGGGAAGCCAGAAATAACCTAAATTGATGACCTAATTAAAGAACCAAATAATTTTTCATGTTATAACCAAATCTTCATCATGTAGCTTTCACCCCATGGAACCTAAGGTAAAATTTCATTGTAAATGTAAAAATTGTAACCCACAATAGGCAATTTCACATACTTTATAATGTTAGGGCTAAAATATGCCTCATAAGTGGTTAAAGCGTCATCTCCCAAGTGAAGAAAAATTTATCTAGTATCTATATTTGGGCTTGGGGGTTTTAAAATGCCTTTTGAAATGCCAAAAAAGGGGTAATTTGATGGGTTTTATTGGGGTAGACATTTTTCTACCCTAAAAACACATGCAAGGGGGTTGATCTCACCTACCCCCATTATGAAAGGGTTGTGGGTTTGAAAACATTTTTCCCTTTAATGTGGAGACCAAAGATACATTTTGGAAACTTTCCCTTCAAATTGAAAAGTTTACCCAAGATTGGAAACTTTTCCCCTCCCCCCAGCGTGGAAGCCACAAGAAGCAAAATTCATCAAGTTATGCACTTCAATGTTGACTAGCCACTTCAACAGGCATGGTGAAGAGCTCAACGTGGAAGATTCATATCCAACATGAAGAGGGTGCTCAAATTACTATTTTTAGTAAATGAAATTGCCATGGGGGAAAGAACTTACTATGTTTAGTAATCCCCCAAATTTGGGCACCCATTTCACTTGAATTTTTTACACAATTTGTAGCAAAATTATGTCAAATTTGCAAGTAATTTGTATCCATTGCATAGCCAATTTACAACCCCATTCAGGGCCTAAAAACGCTATAAAAACTAAATTCAAACACCATTTACAATTTTATCCTTTTTGACAAAGTGAAGCATTTTTTGACAAGAAAATTATCACCAAAGTTCAGCCATTTTTCACAACTCCACACTTGGGGAATTTTTAGGCACTCAAGAGCTTTAGCAAGTTCCCATACTTGCAATTTCTTGAACCCCATTGTGGAAGCATTAAGGCCTTGAGATTTGGTGGATTTTGGTGTTAGCACTACACTTCTGGAACTCCAAACTCAGCATGGAGCAACTTAGCATCCAAATATTTCCCCTTTCTCATCCCCTCAATAGCAACCAAATTAGTAGATCCAAGGTTGTAGTATCAAAGGAAGGTTCTATAGCATCAAGAGTGGCTTGGCACTTAGATTGTAGAGTAGATCATCTTGACTTTAACGAGCATTGAACTCTTATATAAGTGGACCTATTTTTTGCTCATCCAAGCATCATTTATACACATTTTTCTAATTTATTCTTTAGTCTTTTCTCAATAAAGATTTAAGTTTTGAGTTTTGTGATTAAAATAAAAGTTATTATTTATGCATTATATAGATTTGTTTATATTTCCATTTTTTGCATCTCCTAAGTCCCTGGTTGATCTGCCAAACTAACCAAAGCATCCCATATCCCTTTTTTGTTATGAAGGCCTTAGGGATTTAACGTTGAGGAACTTCTTATCCTAAGGATCCTTGGATTTCATACCATTCTAGCAATTGAGGTTTTTAGTTGTAATAATTTAGTTTTTTTCATACCATTCTAGTAGCTACCTGGAACCAATTTTATGAAAAAATACTAGCTTTCCACTTTGGTTTTCAACCTTCCACATCCCCCATCAATGTTAAGGTAGGAGGTGTGAGATTCTCATCATCTCACCCTCCTTCATTCTCCCCTCTACCATACCCATTGTGGAAATAGTTGGAAGGCTAGTGTTGGTGAAGGTTGAAACTAATTTTATAACCAAATCTACTTTTCTTGCAATTCAAAAGTCGTCTTTTAGCCAAAACTCCCAAGGAATCCAACGCTACCATTCCTCCCTCACCAGCTATGGCAAAAACCTTAGCATGGAAGTTGTAGGTGGTTTGGATGCTAGAATTTCACAACATTTGTTGTGAATTCCTAGAGAAAAGCTAGCATGGAAGCCTTGATAAATATTTAATTTTTGTTGACATAATCTTTTTCACTAAACCAACATTGGTTTCCATACCAAGTAAGCTTACTTTTCCCTCCTTTTTGGTGAAATTTGGAAACCTACCAAAACCATATTTAACAACTGCCGAGTTTCCATTTTGGTCTTTAGACTTCCCCCCCTCTCTCCAACGATGGAATAAAAAGGTGTGATATTTTCATTATCTCACCCCATTTCTTTCCCCCCTACCATACTCAACGTAGAGGCACTTGGAAGCCAACATGGGGGAGGTTTAAAGCCAACATTGCCAATAATCTATTTCTGGTAAAGGGGTAAATCCCCCTTATTACCCACTTACTAATTATAGTAACTATATCATTATTATAGTCATTTTCATTTCCTCTAAAAATTTTGAATTCCATTTACTAGAATATACTCCTATCTTAACATTTATAGCCTATTCTTAAGCAATTATCATCACTATAACTATGCCTTTTTGAAAATCCACTAAATTATCCTTCACCTTCACTGGCGAAGATCATAACCAAAAAGTCATGAGGGTATATGATCCCAAAGACATTGTTGTCATTGAATGTAGGTGACCTTTGAGAGTCAAAGGAGAGAGTCCTAATTTTGTAGCCATAAATGAATATCTCTATAACTTCATTTGTGCCAAAATTCAAGTGGGTATGTTAATTCTATGAATTGAAGCTAAGGCAAAAAGGGAGTTTGAGCTCATACATAGGGGTGGGAAAGAGTACATCCCTTCCCCATATGAATAAATTCCTCTTAATGATGTTTATTCTAGCATCCTATCCCAATTGATTACCATAAATGAGGGAGATAACAAATCTTCATTTATGGAACAACAGGAAGAGGAGGATGAATTTAGGGTAGAATTTGAGGAAAAAAACATCCTTGAAGGACTATTCCAACTAACATCTCCCAATGTCATAGAACCTTCCTCTAACACCTTTGTTTTCTCCATGGGCATGGTGCCACCATATTCCACTCCTCCGTGTCCTACTACAATAGAGCCCACAATAGTTGTATCAATACATCATACTCAATCAATGCCATAAACAACAAATTATAACATATCAATTCCATTTACAACATAGCCAGAATATACAAAACCATCAATGGTGAATTTTACCACCGCAAATCCATTAACTACTTACATGGGATCCACCATGAAACACCTAGCAACACAAGGATCACACACCACATTTGTCCCATTTGTGCGTCAAGTACCAGCACAAACATCTTTTTCTCTATTTGTCCCACAAGATACAATCATAGTGAAACTTTTTCCTTGTATCATGCAATCCATATTAAGTCCACAAGCCTTATAATAAATACGACAACCTTATGTACAAACCTCACAAACTAGGGGGCCACTGCAAGGCTTGGATCAAGCCTTCCAAATGATCCAAGACCTAATAGAGGAATTGAAAAGGCTTAAAGCCTCTACCACACAAACTGTCAAGATTATGGATTTCTACCAAAATGACACCATAAGTCTTGTAGTCCCACCCTTGAAACTTCCTCATGGTGTCCCCATTCCATAATTTAGCAAATATAATGAAGTAGGTGATCCTAATGCTCACCTTATCACCGTTTGATTTGAATGTTTGCTCTTGTAGCCATGGCCTCATACCATCATGAGGATTTTCCCTATGCCTTTGACTGGGAAAGCACTTGATTGTTCTCATGCATTACCCAGAGGATCTATATCCTCTTTCGAAGACTTAGTAACCTAGTTTATCAACCTCTTCAAGTATAACTTGAAGCCTAACACAACGCTTGACCAACTCATGAAGGTCAAGCAAGGGCTCTTAGAACCTATATAGAAATTTTTGCAATGGTGGAATAAACTGCTAAATGAAATACTAGAGCCCATAGTTTAAGCCCACTTGTTAGCCATATTCAAGGGAGTAGTTAATGACTTCATCAAGTCAAAACTTTGCTACCTTGATCCATTGTCTCTTAGCCAAGCATCCTCACAAACTAAAAACATAGAGGATGCTATAGAGGCTAGCCATTATCTAGCCTATATATCATATAAAAATCAACATGCTCAAAGAAACAAAGAAAAGAGCAAACAAAGAAACACTACTATCTCAACCATGACCAAGGAAAATAAGACCATGAACCAAGGTCCAAAGGTCAACCTGCCCAAGGCCCCCACCAATGACCATAAATAACCAACTGTCAACTTGTAGAACCAATACATCAACAACAAATAGACCTAACTTTGAAAGAAAGCATAGGTTTAAGTAAATCAATTTGGCCACTAAAGCCATCTAAGTTTCTTGATCAACTATTAAGAAGTGGACGCATGCAACATAAATAAATGACTAAAGTTGCTTGAAAGAAACATGAGCAACTATGTGAAATAGCCAAAGATCCTTCTCATGCAATGAAATATTATCACCTATTGCCTAGATACTTCAAGTTGGCCCACTTTTGTCATTATCATCAATTTCCTAGTCGTGATATAGACTTCTTCTTTATGCTAAAGGATGACCTACAAAGGATGATAGATAGGGGGAACTAGTCTTAGATGCTTCTAACCCAGTTTGATCACAAAACTAGTTGATGCAGGTCTATAAAGATCCATTGAATGCCAATGATAGCCCTTATGTTATTTTGGCATTCAACATTGATGACAATTAGAGACTTGTATGAGAACCATTCATGATCCAAGTACCCCTTTACAATGAGAGAGCTTCTTCAACTTCCCATAGCTCAAGATCTCCCATTGTTATGAGGGTACCATCATGAATACCTTTAAGAGAACCTTTTGTCATCAAGGTTTCCAAACCCTATATGACCAAAACAACTATATCCCAACCAACTATACAGTGATCCACTATGGTAGCCAATGCTACTGCCTCTTCCTTACAACCAATAGCTAACAACCAAAAAATTTCAGCCAACCAAAAGAAGTATAAGCAAAAGCTTGATAATAAGGGAGACAAGAAGATGGAAGCACAAAATGAAGTGGATCCACCATAGCCCACTGTAATGAAGGAAAACATCGATCGCTGGAAATACTGAGTGAAGATCCATGTACACAGTTTTAACCATGGATCCGTGCAAGGGCTGTGCTGGAGAAAATGAATCTGGGGTGCCCTGAACGGTCTTGTCGATCAGACAGGGACTTACTTAATCATTAAACTATCGTATATCAAGGTCATATATGTTTTATGTATATTTTATGAAACAAATTAATTTGGTTAATTGTAGAGGGAGTAGAAAACAATGTAAACAATTGGAAATGACGGTAACGTCAACACAACAAGAAAGATCAGATTTAGGGAAAACACGTAATTCCAAGATTTGTGATTTGACCCAAAAGCTGAATATGTTGCATAAAACGTTCTAATGGTAGACTTCACTTTTCTTTGTGCAAAGCATACCAAAATAGCAAGAAAACTATTTAAAAGGGAAAATAAAATGAAGGTTGATCTAACTCGTTAGCCAAAACTGGAATGCAAGGAAGGTGAAGCCTGGAACAAAATGTCTATCGATCAACTATTTTTGATCAATAAACTTTACCAATCATACTAGATGATCTCATGACCTCTAATCTTCTCCTTTTGCCTTTGTTAATCTTCACCAAAAGCTCTGCTAATGATTGCCAATAAAGAGGATAATCCTTTTGCCAAGAGGACTGGTCGCTCATGATGCCAATGCTAAAAAATGCCTTTTGTTCTTCAAAGGTATTTCTTTTCTTCATCAAATGGAGTATTTATAAGTTTAGCATCACATGGAAAGGCATGGTCTTGATGACACATGTCCTGAACTTGTAAAATACCATTGACTTGATGATTTTTATGTCAAATCCTGTCATGCCGCATTATGTCTTGGGGCGTAGTGCACCGCACACTACTCTTGCTGAAACCGCCTCATCATTACGCTACGATACGCTGAAGAGCGTATTGCCAGGTATGGATAGCAGGTGTGTGTATGGTACTACTTTAGTTCACTTTACACTGTATTATGCTTGTTTATGTTGAGTAGCATAGCAGAGTGTAAAGTGATGAACTTCAGATTTGTTACGCTTGTTTATGCCGCATAGCATAATAGAGCATAAAAAAGTTAACTCGAGCTACTTTATGCTTATTTACACCGCAAAGCGTAATGGAGCGTAAAGTATTCAACTTTACAGTGCGTTACGATTGTTTACGCTGCATAGCGTAATAAAGCATAAAGTGACTAGTCTACAAAAAAGAAGTTAAGCTGCTATGCTTCTTTTGACTTTGACTTTGATCTCTTCGAGGCTCATTACGCTGCTCTGCATAATAGAGCGTAATAAACATCTTGAACAAAAGACTTGGTGAAATGCACAACAAGTTGTAGACCATTGCTTAGGCTTTAAACTTGTCACATTTGCTAAAGTTCCAAATTTATGCCAACTCCATTGTTGCAATAAGCTACCTTCTAACATCACGTTACATTATGCAGAATTACGCTGAGCGACATGATGCTATGTTGCGTAATGTAGCGTAAAGAGCAAAAAAGTTAGGATTTTTAGGAAACTTGGAGACTTGATGTTGCGCATCCCCTTTGCCTTGTTCTGTCTTCTAGATTTCTATTCTAGACTGCATGATGCTGTAAGCCTTTTCCTGAATCGCAAATCTTTGCTCGAGTCTTGGGTTGACCCATAATTTTTACGGTGTTTCAATGGCCCCTCTTTGTTGACATTTAGAGGGCTTGACCGAAAGACGTTGACAAAGAATATGAAACACTGGATGGGTAAAAGTACCAAAAAAGTCCATTAGTAGTTGCTTAGGTGTTGCCCTATCAATCTAGAAGTGCAGAAGTGGTGAAAAATTGGAGATAAAATGGCACATGAGGGATTCTTACAAAGGCAAGAGGAGGGAGGTTCAGGAAAGACTCAAGTGTGTGAGTATAGCTTTTCACGAATAAGTCATCAGGCATCCTTCTGTGATTGCATTTGCGAGGAGTTATACCATCGTACTGCAGATAAAGAGGCTTGCATGGATGAGTTGTGTTACAACTGCACGGCCTGGATAAGTCGTTTTACATCCATTTTGCGCAAATCCCCATTTTTTTGTGCTCCATTAGGCAAGTTGCATTACACCAATTCATGGGCTTGATTGTAATACATGCGCGAAAGGATTATTTTATGTATTTACATTTTGTACAAGGAAAGCAGATGGAATGGCTAAGGAGGGAAAGAGGAAGAAGATGTCGGATTATGAGGAAGGCAGGGTTGCACTCCTAAGTAGACAGGCTAACCTGAGTAGCCATCTCAGAATGTTGTCTATACTTTACTACTCTAGTGAACGTACTTTTGAATGATGCCCTCGTAGCAAGTAACCTACAAACGTAAAAGAAAACAAAGGATACCATTGATCAGCCGGGTCATCGAAGAGGTTGTTGAAACAAGTACCGTTTAGGGTGAGAAGGAGTAATCAGGCCATGAATAAGGAACTGTAGCAAGAGGCTAGGATCCCAATGTTGATGCTCGGCCCAGCAAGTCACTGTCAACAATCAGACTCATCGCACCCAACTGGTTATGCAAAGAACTAGCTAGATGAATTTGTGAAGCTAGAGTATGATAGAGATGATGAGAGGAGATCCCCAAGGTCATGGCTGATGAGAACTCTCTTGGGACTCCGGACAACGAAACTGACCTCCCAGAGGTACCACCACTAAAATGGCTGCAGTGACAGTATCTCCAAGGGGTCAGTAGTATACCTTTCGGTATATTTGAGGAATCAGCAGAATGCCAGCAGGGTAGCGACACTGGGGCTATCCCAACATCCCACACTTTCTGTTTTGCAGCCGCGCAAGAATGTTCACACTCACTTGATTCATGTATTGGCGGTCTGTAGGTTCCAATTTTACGTCCTGGTAGATTGTTGTTGCTAGTTTTAAGTCCCGGTAGACCATGGTCCCAGTTTACAGTCTGGGCGAACTACGGAATGCTATTTTTATGTCGTAGCGGATGTGGTAGAGCTGATTTATGGTCTCAGAAGACTGTTATGTGGGTGTTAGTTTTGTGTCATGACCCAGGGACAAGTCTATGTTGGTTTTACGTCTCAGTAGACGGATGCTTACCTTTGTCAGTTTTATGTCATGGTGGACAGCTGGTGCTAGTTTAGCATCATGGCAGATGCATGCAAGAAATGTCAATTTTACATCTTGGTGGACTTGTACAACACTACCAGTTTTACATCATAGAAGACGATTGCAACTTGCTAGTTTTACATCGTAGCGGACGATTGTTGCCAATTTAGCATCGTGGCGGACATGTGCAGGAGATGCCAGTTTTACGTCATAGCAGACGATTGTTGTGCCTGATGTTAACACTGAATATATAGCTAGATGTAATACCATTTCAGGTATATATGGTTCACTGGATTTGATAGCTCATTGCCATTGATATCTGCTAGCTTAAATGCACCGTTGCCATACGCACTAACTATCAAGAAAGGGCCCTCCTAGTTTGCAGAGAATTTGCCTACTGGTTCATGAATGGCCTTGAGAACTAAATCTCCTTCCTTGATCAGACGTTGATAAAGATTATGATGGTGCTTCTGCCTCTGCTTATCTTGATACTTTTCGATGGTATCAAGCGTCTGTATTCGCTTCTCCTATACTGAGTCTGAATCCATGATCTGAGACTCGGTGTGTTGAGCTTCATTTATAATCATGGAGAGGACTGTCTATAGAGAAGGAACTTGTAATTTGAGAGGCAATACTGCCTCAGATTCATAGACTAGGCTATAGGGTGTACTGTCTATAGCTATTCTGCATATGGTAAGATACGCCCATAGCACATAGAGGATCTTCTCATGCCATCGTCTTTTGTTGCTACTGAGCATTTTCTTGAGCAAATCGATGATGACCTTATTCATTACTTCAACTTGACCATTCACTTTCAGGTAATAAGGAGAGGAAAAATATTTTTTGATACCAAGGTTATCACAAAAAGATTTGGTTTCTGCACTGCTAAATTGTGGTCCATTTTCGGTCACAATAGTCATCGGGAGGCCAAATCTAGTTACGATGTTGTCTAAAATGAAATGACAGACCTATTGAGATGTGATCTTCCACAAAGGGATGGCCTCAACCCACTTTGTGAAATACTCAGTAGCGATGATTATGAAGCTATGCCCTTTGGAAGATTTCGGTGCGATGGGCCCTATGATGTCTAATCCCCATCGTTGGAAGGGCCATGTAATCTGTGTCATGTGTAATTTCGTGGGTGACATGTGTATAAGGTTCACGTAACACTAGCACGTGTCGCATGTTTTAACCTTAGTAAGATAGTATTTTTCCATATACAGCTAATAATACCCTAAGCGGCAGATTTTAGCATCCATGGCCTGTGGGGCTACATGTCCTCCACATAGTCCCTCATGAACCTCACCGACTATATGTTGTGCTTGGTCTTTGTTAACTCAAGTAAGAAATACTTCATCAAAAGAGCATCTACAGAGAGTACTGTCTTCGATGATGACGTATTTCCTGGCTCGCTTACATATTGCATCTTTATGTGCATGCGTTAGCTCGTGTGGTGGTTCACCATGCAGAAGGTAAGTTTTAATGTTATCGTACCATTCTAGTGTTCCACCTATGAGCAGTGAAGATATTTTCACTGTCTGAATGATAGGATCTGCACACTCTATCATTAAGATGGGCCAAGTGGCAAACAGGTGTAGCGGCACATTCAATACTAGTGTAGCCAGTGCATCAGCTAGCGTGTTGTCATTTCAAGGCATGTGTTGGGCATCGGTTGCTACAAAGTGCTTTAGGAGATCTTTAGCTATATTGCAGTAGGGCTATAAATGTGCAACCTTACAGGCATAGAATCCTGTGATTTGATTTATCATGAGCATCGAATTGCCCCTAATTGCTAGGTGTTGAACGTTAAGTTCTCTAGCTGTTAATAATCCCCTGATGAGCCCCTCATCCTCTGCCACGTTGTTCGTACAAGGGAACGTCAAGAGGTAAGCGTACATATGCACATCCTTAGGTGACAGCGTAATGACCACGGTGACACTACCACCCCTAGTGGTTGAAGCTCCGTCAAAATGTAACATTGCTTCGAGGCCTTTTAGAACAGGGCTTAGACTATGTACATGTTCATCGAGAAATTCAGGCTCTATCATCACCTGACTATCAATAGGTGATGTCATTAGTTAGTCAGCTATCGCTTGGCCTTTCGTAGAAGATTAGCCAATATAGTGCAGATTGAATTTTGTCGTGATAGTTTTTTAGCGAGCTATCCTACTACTTTCGTATAGGTTGTGTGTAATAGCTCTTAGGATGTTATTTTTGCATATTATGTTGACTTTGCTATGGAAGAGATAGTGTCTACACTTTTTGAGTGCAAACACTAACGCTAAACAATTATGCTCTACTTCATTATACCTCTTTTCATATGCACATAGTGCGTGACTCAAGTAGTAGATGGATACCTCTAACCCATCACCTCTCTTTTGACAGAGTAACGCAGCTATGGATACATTTGAGGTTGCGAGGTAAATGTAGAATGGCTGATTCCTTTGTGGCCAGAATACCATTGGCAAGTGTTAAATTTCTTGTTTTAAGCTATTAAACGCACGCTGACAATCATCTGTCCACTCGAAAATTAACCCCCTTCTTGAACAGGTGCTGCATAGGATATAATTTATCTGTTAATCTCAAGATGAACCACCTGATAAACTGTAATTTCCCTTGCAACCCATGTAATTTTTTGAGATTTGTAGGGGGAATTAACACAACTATGGCCTCGACCTTGTTAGGGTCTACTTGTATGCCAGTCTCCAACACTACAAACCCTAACATGCATCCAGTTTTAACCCCGAATACACACTTCTTTGGGTTGAGCCGGAGGTCGTATTTAGAGCATCTTTTAAGGACTAACTCTAGGTCCTCTGAATGATCTTCCGACCTTATAGATTTAATGGCTATATCATCGACATAATCATTCAGTCTTCCTAGGAGATAATCACTAAAGATGTATGTCATAGCTTGTTGATATGTAGCTCCAGCATTTTTAAACCAAAAGGCATCATAGTGTAAAAGAAGATTCCCTAGGGTATCATGAATGTTGTGGTCAGCTGGTGTTCTGGGTTGATGCAAATCTGATTATAGCCTAAAAAACCATCCATGAAGGATAAGAGCGCATGCCCAAAAATTATGTCCACTAATTGGTCGATACTCGGTAGTGGAAAGTTGTCCTTAATCGTGGCCTTGTTTAGGTCCCAAAAGTCTATGCATATGCATATTCCTCTTGTCTTCTTAGGGAAAACTACAATGTTAGACACCCAGTCTAAGTAATCGACAGCGTGGATAAAACTAGCTTGGTATAGCTTGGTGATTTCATCACGAACTTCTAGCACTATTTCCACTTAATCTTTCGTGCTTTTTGTCTAATTGGTTTAATATGTGGGACTAGAATTATGTTATTTTGTATTAGCCTTAGGTCTAGTCCTGGCATATCTTCATATGACCATGAGAATACTATGACGTTATTCTGGAGTACCTATTTTATATTGTCATGTGCCTTTTGGTCTAGTAAAGAACTAACCTTAAGAGTTCTATTCTCACCCCTATGCGTAACCACGAGGACCTCGTTGAAGGGGTCTTCGGTTACATCTCCAACTTCTAGGTCTAGCATGCACGTCAATTGTTCTGGCTAGTCTGGAGATGTTTCCGATGTAGCTATGATTGCATCATTAAGGAAAAGGTTAATTTCTACTAGTGTGTGATCGAATTGTCTAACGATTCCCCCAGGTGGCCTGTTAAGGCTAGGGGTGTAGATAAAATTGCATCCATTTGCCAACTATCTTGCAAAATTGCCAAATATGAAAGTGGTTAGAAAATGCTAAGCTAAGTGTTGCAAGTATTAGTGTATGACGCTTGTCAGTAGTTTGAAAAAGTATGGTATGAAGAGCTAACTGAATTTTGAATACCGTGAATAGCCTGTAATTAATGTGACCCGATTAGGAGGCAATAAGGTGTAGTAGTTTAAGGTCATTTCGGACAGTAATCTATGCGATATCTGCAACATTAATGCCCTGATCTTCGAGTTTCATGTCACGCTGACACCAGCATTTAAGAAAGTCCCACTTTAATAAGGCATCAAGTTGGTTAGTTTTGCATATTATAAGTAAGTGATTCATATCGAAAACAGGCTATTGGCTATTGCGAATTTGAATTGAGCTGTTACAGTAAGAGAGAAAGAGCAAGAGATAGCAGTGCGTTATTTGTGAAGATTTATAGAGCTGTAACTATGGCACCAAAAGTGAAAGGAAAGAATACCAAATTGGCCAAAATCGATGAAGTGCAGGGGAGCCTGCAGCGTGCTTCGTAGGCCTTGATCAAAGTATGAGATGTTACTCCCATAAATTGGTAGGCCATCTGTCATTTGTTCGCATTACCTTTTGGTGATTTTTTTGTTGTTTGTCTATTCTTTTGTGTTATCTACGTAAACTAGAGTTTTGGTACATAGACCTTGTGTTAAAACAAGGGTTTAGATAGCATAATATTTATAGTATTATGGTTGAACAATACGCAATATTGCATCCATCGCCAATGTCTAGGACAAACCTTGCACTGTTGCAAGGGTTTAAGCAATTTCGGTTGCGTGGTTTAAGTGTAATTTGTAGTTTTCTTAAGCATGCAATGAAATATAGATTTGGATTACTCATCTGATGGTAGCATGTTTATGTTCTGTACAGTATAATGGTGAGATCTGTCCTGATTTTTTTGGACATAGTCGGAGTTTTATGTTGTATTAGCGCTTCCACAGCCCATGTTCCTCCCCCTCATGTTTGCCTAAAGGGGGAATCGATATGGTTCTGGAAGGGTGCATGGGAGTTTTTGCAATTTCTGCTTCACAACTATAGCATCATCGTTTGGTCCCATTTGCTAGGCGATGTGGCTGCAGCCATTTTAGAAACTCTATTAGTCGGCTCCACATAGGACATTCTAGCTTTCCTGACAGACGCAGCTATCGACACTAGTTAAGCTCAAGACCGCGAACCGAGTGCCAAGGGTTTAAGGAATTTAAATTAGATCTAGGAGTTTCCTAGATTTAGCTGTTATCACGCCTATAACACTTTGTTCATAGCCCATCATGTTGGAACCTACTTTCATAATCCACCAGGCACTGTATATTACTCAGGCGGGTAAGTCATTTTATCTGCGGTGATGTTAATATGTCTTCTAATGTTTAAATTTGTAGAGCATGAGATAGTGATGTGCTATGTGATATAGGTTCTTTATTAATGAAAATGGTTTACTGGGCAATAATGATATGTTGTCCCTGACTGAAAGAGCGATAAATGAGTTTACCTCTACTAGCAATGTACATGCTGGTGTCATGGGGTAATTGGCCTTCGAGATTCTTGAATACCCCACCCGTTACGTCGAGTTCTTCAAGAATTATCAAAGACTCAGATGGTTAAATGAGGAATGGATTCTAAACCCTCCCCTCACCATTGCAGACGTGCAAAAGAAAATTCCTCCATTTCCTTTCCCATTCGAACCTGATAAGCTTTGCCGTGACAATTAACTATAGGATATTACTGTTTGAAATGCTGCATAACATTGTCTTTGTTGTCTTGACTTGTGTTATCAGTTAGGGAGTCTTGGGAGATTACTATCATGGTTTCGATTACGAGGTGAACACCATCCTCTTCCGTTATGACAACATAAAGGAAGTGCAGCGCTAGCTCGGCCATAGGGTGGCCCTAGCTACTGTTGGCGACCATTTGGGACGCGACCGCCAACGAGTGTCCTCGAATAGGATTTAGGTGCCTGCTGGTCTCTAGCAACACCAAGGCCCAGATACCTTCAAATAAACTCAGTAGTTAATGTGAGTATGTGTATGTGCTGTTGTGGTGTGTGGTTGAAAGAAATGTAACGATTGCGTTGTGTGTAAACTACAAATGACTTACTTTAAAGAGATTCAGCCAACTTTGCCAAGTACTGTGAGTTGTTGAAAATTTCCTATTTTGTTAAACTGCCTAGTCTACATAGTCCTTATAATACCTACTTCTAACAAATAAAATTTGGCAAAAAAATTTGAGCACAACTCTGTAATCTACTAATAATTATCCCCAGAGAAAGAGATAGTTCCACAAGAAAACTAGAAATAGAGTAAGATTCAATGGAAATAGATAGAAAAGAAAAGAAAGCAGATTTGTTTAGACCTCAAATATTTAAATAAGGTAAAATGACATGAGTAAACACTTTGCAATAAAGCTATCCCAAATTCAATATCTACGAATTGTTCAAACTTCCAAGGCTCAAACAAGCAATATCTTCAAGACAATCCTATTATGCTACCAAAAATTGCTGCGTAAACTACCACGTACGAGACTCCATTTTGACTAGATAATAGATGTCAATGATTGCATTCAAACTGAACCTTTAAAAGACTTGACAATTTTTGATTGAAATACCACGAGAATTCACTTTAAAGATACAAAGAAGCTATTTTGGTCCCATCAAAATACAAAATATTTTCTGAACCGTCTTGACTACTGAATTGTTCAATGGTGTGACTACAAATAGAGGCTCTCTTACAACAATCCCAATAGTACTTCCCACACGTTGCACAATAAAAAAATTTACTACTAATATGCTCTTAAGGCTTTTAAACACAAGCGCTTCTATGACAAAATTTTAATAGAAATTTCTATCAGGCAACAAGGACAGTAAGAGCAATCTAAAAATCCCAAAATTACTTGCCAAGGATGATACTATCTAAACCACTAGCTAAGCAATTTAAACAAAATAAAAATGAAATACATAACTCATAGGACTATGACAAAGAGGCTGAAATCTTTCCTTTAGCAAGCCATCTTACAAGAAATCATCTTTACAAATCTTCCAAGATCCCAAGTGTGATGTGTGAGATCCCCCGTGATCCCCCCACCCCATATCCTCCTTCCTCCTTGACCCCTGAAGCCTTTTTATAGGGTTTAAAGGTAGGTAGGGAAGTTACAAAATATCTTGGGTGGTTTAACCACCATAGAGATAAAAAAGCTACAATGGACAAGTGTCCTATTCCATGGCCAAGTGTCTTCATTCAGTTGCCAAGTGTCTTCATTCCATTTCCAATTGTCTTCATCTAGTTGCCAAGTGTTAACCATGGAGAGAAACAAGTTGCAGTTGACACATGTACCATTTAGTTGACAAGTGGCCATTGTGGAGATAAAGA
>MNCI01031331.1:39466-69500 GCA_015680685.1 Gnetum montanum
TTCAAACTTCCAAGGCTCAAACAAGCAATTTCTTCAAGACAATCCTACTATGCGACCAAAAATTGCTACGTAAACTACCATGTATGAGACTCCATTTTGACTAGATAATAGATGTCAACGATTGCATTCAAACTGAACCTTTAAAAGACTTGACAATTTCTGATTGAAATACCACTGGAATTCACTTTAAAGATAGAAAGAAGCTATTCTGGTCCCATCAAAATACCAAAGATTTTCTGAACCGTCTTGACTACTGAATTGTTCAACGACATGACTACAAATAGAGGTTGTCTTACAACAATCCCAATAGCAGTTCCCACACGTTGCACAATAACAAAATTTACTACTAAAATGCTCTTAAGTCTTTTAAACACAAGCGCTTCTATGAAAAAATTTTAATAGAAATTTCTATCGGGCAACAAGGACAGTAAGAGCAATCTAAAAATCCCAAAATTACTTGCCAAGGATGATACTATATAAACCACTAGCTAAGCAATTTAAAAAAAATAAAAATGAAATACATAACTCATAGGACTATGACAAAGAGGCTGAAATCTTTCCTTTAGCAAGCCATCTTACAAGCAATCTTCTTTATAAATCTTCCAAGATCCCAAGTGTAATGTGTGAGACCCCCTGTGATCCCCCCCCACATATCCTCCTTCCTCCTTGACCCCTGAAGCCTTTTTATAGGGTTCAAAGGTAGGTAGGGAAGTTACAAAATATCTTGGGTGGTTTAACCACCATAGAGATAAAAAAGCTACAATGGACAAGTGTCCTATTCCATGTCCAAGTGTCTTCATTCAGTTGCCAAGTGTCTTCATTCCATTTCCAATTGTCTTCATCTAGTTGCCAAGTATTCACCATGGAGAGAAACAAGTTGCAGTTGACACATGTACCATTTAGTTGACAAGTGGCCATTGTGGAGATAAAGAGGTTGTAGTTGACAAGAGGCCTTTATGGTGGTTATAACCACCATTTCAATTGACAAGTGTTCAATTCACATAGGACATTGAACAATTGTTACATAAATTCCCTTTTTAAATCAATATTATATTTTATTGGTACACAACCAAGGGCATTAGAAATTAAATAATTTATATCAAAACCCAAAATAAATGTTGTATGTTTTATTTTTATTTTTTAAGGGTAACTACCGATAGTGACAAAATTATGGTGATCGACCGGGCTAACACAGAGAAATCACGTATCTAACTGCATCATTGAGTGCTTTCTATCTAGGTCTACACATCAGAAAGAGCCCGGGTTTCCTCTTGAAGTGGCACAGCTCCCAAGTAATGGCAGTGGAACAAAATAGTACAGTTTTTGATCGACAGTGCTATGTATCGGTAGCCCCAGACTTACATAATGAAATGATGTCCCAGAGCTCTTGGTTCAAATCATGGTGTGAATCCACTGATGCATGATAAGGTAATGGTACCCTAGCTTTACATACTTGAGATTAACTTTCTGCAAGAAATCAAGAAGCCTGTGCGAGGTTCCATTGATCTGTACTGCCACTCCATTAGCAGTGGTCGATCNCCAATTTATCAGTCTTTCCATATGGATCCAAATTTCATTGAAGCAAACTGCTTCGCTCTGCATTGCAAAGAATGAGCAACAACATGGAAGGATCGACCACTGCTAATGGAGTGGCANGGTGTTGGTGAGGCCTTGAGCAAGCAAACAAGTAACCAGGCCAGTCCCTCTTCCTTTCCCTATCCGTGAGTTCCATAAAAACTGCAGTCGTTGTAACCTTTGCTGTCGTGCAGTTGAAGGAGTGTAGGTAGCTGCTACCCTGATACTCGAAATCACTGTAATTGGACGTGTTGAATAGTTCCGTGTCTAATTCTGGTTCTAGGATTGCTGTAGAAATTTTCCACACTGACTGGGCATAACTGAATGTTGCAGCCAAGAAATGAGGGTGGACCAAGCTGGGTTGACATTGTTGTCGGTAAAGTAGAGCTATCCATGGCTGTTGAACTCAGCCTACCCACATCCTGTATGTTTGGATAGAATATCTTCCACTCCAACAAGCTTGTATAAAAATCAACGTGTAAATATCAAACTAGATCCCCACACATTAAGCTTACTCTGGCCCTTTATCCTGAACTGATGATGGCAGGTACATGGCTAATATTGCAGGGAATGTTGGAAACAGACATTCAAACAAGTTATATGATTTTCTATGCAAACTTATAGATATCATTATTTTGGTGAGGTGAGGTATACGATAACTTGGTTTTTTACTAAAATATCAATAATGTCTTAAGATATCTTGAATTGTGACTTTTCAAGGGTTTCCTTCAACAAGCTAAGTGTTTGAAGTTTTGTGGATCTCAAAGGTTTCATTAACAAATTTGATTTCTCTAAAATTATCATTTCTCTAGCTATGCATGGTCACCATGGTTGCTCCACCTTCTCCTTGTGATGATGACTCTTAGATAACGCATAACCTAAAGACAATTTCTAGCATTCCACAAATCAAACCCACAAAAATCTGCGATAACCCAACACACAGACCAGACCTGTTACTACATGAATACACAGACCCTGGATTACTTCCTTCATTTCTTTCTTCGATCTGCAAATTCCTGTTCCATGAAGTGGCCAAAATGTGCCAACAGCTACATTGGTTACTAAACTCTGGGAGGCGAGGCTAATGGACCTGTTTCTGGCTATAACCCCCGATGTCCCCGCAAGCAAAATGCTAACCCTGGTTAACTCTTTCAGCGAGGAAGCTGAGCATTTTTTTACATGCATGCGTAACGTGCGTGTACATTTTGACATTGATGCTCAACTGTTTACTGACCTTTTTGGTATTCCCTCTACCGGCCTTCCCATAGAGGAAATGTCAAGGAGGAGCCTAAAATGTCAAGAAGAGCTGGAGGAGTGGCTGGGGGTTAAGAAGGACACAAAGGGGATTCCCTATGAAAAGATCGTGTTGGATGTTGCCAAGACCATTTATCCCCTCTTTTGAGCTCAGGCCTTTACCAAAACACTCTCGCAGGGGAAGTTCTTCACCATAGAATAGGCTCATATCATGCAAGAGCTGATGGAGGATGGGACCCAATTCGACTGGGTGTGCTATTTGGTCAAAGGGTTACGCACTGAAATGATCAAGCTCGGCCAAAAGCTCAAGTCTTGTTTCAGTATGCACTTCACCTTTTTTATAGCTTGCCTCTGGCATTTTGCCAAATTTTTGGTAGTCCAGAGGAATGGGGTCAAGGTGCAACAGGACCGAGACCAGTTATCCAAACCTTGGATCTCCCATATTTTTGGCACTACCTGGTCACAAGACCCTCCAGAGGAAATTGGGGAGTCATTTTCTATAACGACTAGGAATGTGGTGGCACCTTGAACATGAGGTCCTGACAACGTGGGTGGGGCACTTCCCTCTTACACCGGTGATGCGTCATGGGGGAAGCGCTTGGCAACATAAATAGTTGACACTTCGGTTCAGTGCAAGAAGCCTCATCTAACCGAGGTGTCTATGGAGCTAGCAGGTGGCGCAAGTAGAACTGTACAAGTCAAGTTTCAATAGAGTAAACCTTTGAATGGTAAGTAAAAGAATACAATAAAAGTTATAGTCATTATTGTATTGCGTAATTTGTTCTAGATGTTCTGGATTATTTAAGTATATTATGTAGCAGGGAAGGGGAGATCTACAGAGTAGTTGATCCCTGAAATAGGGGCTATGGTGTTACAGCATGGAGAAGGGGCCCCAGTTTTGGAAAAGGATGCCCTAGTTATCAGGGAGAGTGATGCACAAACTCTTGTGCATGAAGAGAGAGAGGAAACAGGGAATATTGATACTCTTCCAACTGGGATAGGACGAGGTAAGTAGTTTGTTACCGTTTCTTGTAGATCTTGTTAGTAGGAAAATTTTTTAATTTATTTGTATTGCAGGTGATCAAGGGGGACCCTCATCAACTGCTGTAAGTAGAGGATGGGGTGAATTTCCAGATAAATTTGCCTTTATGGAAGGCGTTGTTGATGATATGATCGACCGCTTAGAATGCATCGATCCTAGGGTTGGTATGTTGGTGTTATCATGTACCTATTTTGTTATAAAATTACACTACTAAATTATGTCTAATCTATTATTTTTTCATTAGGAGCTCACCTTCGATGGGACCCAACAGAGCCCATTGACCTAGACATCATCGAACCCACATCAGAGACTATAGTTGTGTCATGCAACATTTATGAAGAAATGAGTAGATGTGCGTTACACTGGACATGCTCCCTATTGAAAAGCTGGAATGTCAGAGACTTAAGATTGCGGAATGAGTTCCAGCAGGCTCAAGGAACATATCAAAAGGAGTGGCAGAAAACTGTCATTGACTATGCTTGCTACTGGACCTTAGTTAGAAACAACGTATAAACCAGCTGTGAATTAGTCGAGCAAAGGATGTAGATGGACCTCCTGGCCCAGAAGAATCAAGACTAGAAGGACTTTTGTGCAAGGGTTCAAGAGTGGGGACAGACGTAGAAAGATCATACGCATCTGTATAAGTGAGAAAGTATCGCTTATCGTCAGCATTATCGAGATTCTGTCATTGAAGCTCAATCCTTGTGATTGTTCCTCGATATCATTGGTGCTTCTGAGGCCTTCGAGAAGTTCCAGGAATAGGTGATGGTGAGCGCATCCCCAGAAAGAGAAATTACTCTTCCTGGGGGAGAGACCACTGTTCCTACCTTCTTCCCCAAACCACCCTGGTGGAGTAGTGTGGAGAAGGGGAAGGTTAAGGCTAGAACTAATCTGGGGGATGGAGTTTGGTCTGAGCTGATTGAAGATGAGATTATGCAACGTCTGTGGGTTGGTTTAGATCAACTTCCCTTTGCTGCTAGTGTTATTGAATTTTCTGAATTATCCTACCTAGCTACCATGGCTTTTGCTGATATACTTATTATGTCTAGCTGCAAGGAGTGAACAAAGATGGTGAACATGATGAGGAAGGTGTTTAGGAGGGGGAGTGTGATGACGTAGATCGATGCCTTGACAAGCAAGCTCTGGTAGAAGAACCCTGTGAGGAGGACATTCTTCATGAGGGAATGCCTCCTAGAAGGGACGACCCTTATGAAGATGATTTTCTTGGTTTGGAAGCAGAGTTAGGGGATACAGGAGACAGTGGTGCTAGAGGGGATGCGTAACTATGATTATGCTTGATTTTATTTATGAAATGGAACAAAAGACAATATGCATTTTGACATGATTAATCATGAAATTTTTATTATGGATTTTTGTCATTTTTATGTTTTTATTTATGCAAAGCATAAATAGAATTGTTGATGGCTATGGATAGGTATGGTTACTATGAGTATTGGATAGAATTGTTAGTTTAAGGTCATTTCGGGCTGCTATATAGTGCTTGTGTAAAATGTAGATGAGATTGTTAGTTTAAGGCCATCCGAGGCCACTTAGTGATTTTTGCGTAAAGAAATCATGAATGAACTAGTAGTTTAAGGCCATTTCGGACTGTTAAGTGGTTTTTTGCGTAAACATGGAAATCAGATATCTAGTTTAGGACCATTTCGAGCCTTCGCTAGTTTTAGGCCATTGCGGGCCATTAGCGTATGTAGGACAACATAGTTGGTAAGAGTGTAAATATTTATGAGTATATGTATAAATATAGCAAATAGAAGTTAGGAAGCATAGATGGTGTAAACTAGGAAACGTAAATGGAATAACTAATGGAAAGCATAAATATATGTATAATAACAAACAAAAATGGCAGAAAAAACTGATAAGCGTAAATGGAAAAACTGGTGAAAGTGTAAAGATGTGCATAAATATCATGCAGGTTAACCGCTAACCCGTAACTATTTTTTGATAGCTTTTACGTTGAGTGGTGCGTAAGGGCGAGGAGGTTTATGACTTGACTCCTTCACATCACTCTCTTCTTCCTAAAATGGTAGTTTGACTTAGGCTAGGCTACCATTAGTCATTGTTTCAGCTTGTTTGAGAATTTGGATAGGGGTTTGGTCTTCAGGAATTTCAATTTTCAAACCCTATTTTTCCTCGATGTTGTTGACAGCCCGAGGGGTTATTTCATCACCATGTATCACCACCTCTCCTCCTGCATAAGGTAGATGTATCTCTTGGTGTATTGGTGATGAAACTGCCCTCAACTGGGCTAGCCAGGACCTCCCTAGGATCAGATTGAAGCCGGGCATCTCCTCGACGACGATAAATGTGGCATCTATTGGGAACTGATCTCCCACCAAAAAATTGATATGAACTGTCCCTTTGACTTGAATTCATGCCCCATTGAACAAATTTAGGCACGATGTCGTCATAGGACTGATCTGGTCGACCAGGCCCAACTTATCCACTATAGGATAACGGATGACATTCATAGCCGCACCATCGTCTACACACACCCTCCGAATCCGGTGTTGACCAACCCGAATTGTGATGAACATCGGTTCCGTTATCACCTAACCTTTCTCAAGATCATCCTTGATGGATTCATCATGAAAGGTCAATAGGGTAGGTTTGGGTCCTTTAGTGGCATGGGGAAACATGATAGAATGTATCGCTTCCTCTTCCACTAGTAAGCTTTCATCCACAGGTATGGACATCAGCATGCGGACCATGGCCTCACGATATTTTTGGGATGTCATAAGCAAGTCATAGAGGCTCAATGTTGTGTTCTTCTATTTTAGAGCTTGCTTGACTTGCATAAATGTGTCGAGGAGATCCCGCTCTTGGCTAGGTTTCTTGTCCCCTCTTTCCTCTTTCATTCGCCCCAAGAGATGAATTTCTCGAGGTGGAATAGTGTCAGTTGGAGGGTTATATTTCTTTCTACTGAGGGGAGCTGACTATGTTTCTATACCTTTTTCTTGCCTAGGAAGTGTAGAAAAAGGTACAGAAGCAAGGGGTCTGGGCTTGGCAAACCCCAGCATAGAACGGTCTTTGGTTGCATTAGTTAGCACATCTTCTCTCCTTTTTTCGCTAGGTAGAGATTGATGGTTTTGGTTTGAGATTTGCCCCTGTGTAAAAGGGGTAGCTGGTGGTTTCTGTACCCTAAGGATAAAAGGAACCTTAGGGGTAGGCGCGGGCATGGCCGCGGCTTTACTGTTAATGTGAGACTGAGTCATAGATTGAGAGGGCGCCTGTATAACAAAGGGTGGCCTCGAGGCACTGCCAGCTGACGTTGAAGAACCTGCCCATTGGGATGAACTAGTAGGTACATGCAATACAAAGGGTTTCTTAGGTGGTACCTTGCCCTCACCGTCCATACTTACCACATTGATGGTGTACTTTGCGTTATTTTCGTTTAACGGATCTTTGTACACATGCATCGCTTGGTTTTCAGGACATGTTGGACTACTGCTATCTAACATCAAAGAACCATTGTCAATCATGCATTAAATATCATCCTTCAATGCCTAGTAGTAATCAATGTCATGACCACACAACTGGTGGTAGTCACAGAAATGGTCTAGCCTGAAAGACCTAGGGACTGGCAGTTCGTTGGGTAGAGCCAAAGAAGGGTTCTTCAACAATTCACAATGATGCTTGTGACGCTTTAGAGCTTCTTCGAATATTTTCTTGTTTTGAATATATCCAGCCCCTAATAATTGTTTCAGCATTTTCGAATGTTTTCCAGGCAGGGCTGTATACTTTAAGCGATCTTTACGCTTAAAGTTCGGTTTTGACTGTGAGGGCTATTTAGGGGTAGGTGCTTCTTAACCGATGCTGCTTGCACTAGCCATGATCTGAATGGGCGCTATGGGTGCCTTCTTTTCATTCTTCTTTTTGGCACCCTTAGCCAGTGCAGCTACTATCATTGTTGATGCTTTACCTTTGTCTTTAACCTTGCTATTGGTGTTCTTATAGGCCACATATGCTGGGTCTTTGCTAGCCTCTGTAGCATCTTGGATGCTCTTAGTTTGCGCGAAGGCCTAACTCACGGAGTGAGGGGCAAGGTAGTATAGTTTAGATTTGATGAAGTCGTTAACCACTCCTTTGAAAATTGCCAACAGATGGCTTCTATGATAGGCTCATGGATTTCATTTAGAGTAGCACTCCATCGCTGTATAAACTTTTGGACTGGCTCGAGTGGCTCTTCCTTCACTCCCATAAGTTGATCTAGTGTGACTTTTCGCTTTAAGTTGTACTTAAAGCAGGTCACAAATTATGTTAGGAGCTCTTCCAAGGTTGAGATGGAAGAGCGAGGGAATGCCCGATACTAGTCTAAGGCCTTACCTATCAGGGACATTGCAAAAACAGAGATGATTGTATGTGGCCATTGTTGTAGCAGCAAGGATTCAGACCTAAAGGTGACCAGATGAGCATTAGGATCACTCTCCCCATTGTATTTGGTGAAATGGGGTAGGGACATCGCTAGAGGCAATGACAACATAGGGACTACTGGGCTGATAGGATCATCATGATAGAAATCCATGATTTGTATTATATAAGAACCAACGGCTTTAAGGCGCTTAACTTCCTCGGTGAGAGTCTGAATAAGAAAAAAAGTTTGATCCAGACTTGTTGATGATGAAATTGGCACTAGAGGAACAGGAGGTTGGGTAGGAAGGGTAGTACTAGGCAGTGGAAGGGGAGCAATGGCTTGGCCGACAAATGGTATGATGGGGACCGTCCCCACAGACAAAGCTGCCTATGGAACCCACCACCCAGCAGGCTATGCGAAAGGATTGGTCGTCGTCGACTATGTAGGATGGAAGGTGTAAGGATGTTGCATAGTTACCTGTGGAACATGTGTGGTGGATGCAACCAAGAATTGCACACCATAGAACGTAGATTGGTTGTGTTGTGTAATAGGTGTGGTCCATTGACTAGCCATAGGTTGTTGAACAGATCACTGCGATTGAACGGTGGTTGCAATCTATTGCCCTACCATGGGTTGCAACGGGAAGGTTTGCATCGTTTTGGACTGGGTGGGTTATAGGCATGGTATGGACCTACACCTGTGGAATAAAATGAGGGGTGGTGGATGCAGGTATCACCGATAGAATCGTAATTACATGTGGTGAAGGGGTTACTCCCATGTTATTTTGGAATGGTATTTGTACCTGCAGGACCGAGGACTACGTGGTGGCCTATGGAACAGTGGGAATGGGAATATGCATTTGGGTGGTTGTGATTGGATTGAAATGGGTAGCTTCTCTGGTAAGAGGATGAAACAAGGGATTCACATATGTATGGGGGCTAGGGGTATGATATGAATCTGCGTATGTATGGGTAGATTAGCTCATAATTTCATTTTGCCTCCATCTCGGCTCAGCTAATGGTGAGCTTTGTCTAGATCTTAACGCAAATGAAATTATATTCTTCGAGAGTCATGATAGTAAACGAAGGGTCCCTACCCTGCAACCTTAATGAATGACGTGATGGTCCCTGAGGACCTGTCACACTGAAGGCTGATTCAGGGGTGGTAAAGGGATTTGCGATTGTAGCAACAAATTCAGTGGCAATCATAGAGGCAGTGGCTGCATGTGCAGAATCCATCTCTTACATAGATCGATAACAACAAACATAAAGATTAAAAAGGCAATGGAAAAATGGAATCACGATTGGGATTTTTACCCTGTAGGATTCCAAAGGAATTGTTACTATTACCGATCTACACCACACGATTTCGTAAACTACCTTGGAGGTATTACGTTTACGTTAAGTGAACGTGGGTATAAATCGCTTACAGGGTTACCCATAAAATACGGATCAAAGGTTCAAGCCCTCCTTCTAGAACCAGAAAATTGTAATGATGGAAAATGTCAGTTGCTGGAAATACCGAGCGAAGATCCGTATACACAGTTTTAACCATGGATCCATGCGAGGGCTGTGCTGGAGAAAACGAATCCGGAGTGTCCTGAACGGTCTTGTCTATCAGATAGGGACTTACTTAATTAGTAAACTATCGTATATCGAGGTGGTATATGTTTTATGTATATTTCATGAAATGAATTAATTTGGTTAATCGTAGAGGGAGTAGAAAACAATGTAAAGAATTCAAAATGATGGTAATGTCAACACGACAAGAAAGATTAGATTTAGGGAAAACGCGTAATTCCAAGATCTATGATTTGACCCAAAAGATGAATATGTTGCATACAACGTTCTAATGGTAGACTTCGCTTTTCTTTGTGTGAAGCATATACAAAACAACAAGAAAACTATTTAAAAGGGAAAAAAAATGAAGGTTGATCTACCTCATTAGCCAAAACTGGAATGCAAGGAAGGTCAAGCCTGGAACAAAATGTCTATCGATAAACTGTTTCTGATCAATAAACTTCACTAATCGTACCAGATGATCTCATGACCTCTGATCTACTCCTTTTTCCTTTGTTAATCTTCACCTAAAAAGCTACTAATGATCACCAATAAAGAGGATAATCCTTTTTCCAAGAGGACTGGGCGCTCATGATGCCAATGCTAAAAAATGCCTTCTATTCTTCAAAGGTCTTTCTTTTCTTCGTCAAATAGATTATTTATAAGTTTAGCATCACATGGAAAGGCATGGTCCTGATGACACATGTCCTAAACTTGCAAAATACCATTGAATTGATGATTTTTATGTCAAAGCTTATCATGCAGCATTATGTCTTGGGGCGTAGTGCGTCGCACACTACTCTTGCTGAAACTGCCTCATGATTACTCTACGATACGCTGAAGAACATATTGCCACGTATGGATAGTAGGTGCATGTCTGGTACTGCTTTAGCTAACTTTACACTGTATTATGCTTGTTTATGCTGAGTAGTGTAGCAGAGCGTAAAGTGATGAACTTCACATGTGTTATGCTTGTTTATGCTGCATAGCGTAATAGAGCGTAAAAAAGTTAACTTGAGCTTCTTTACACTTATTTACGCTGCAAAGCGTAATGGAGCGTAAAGTATTCAACTTTACAGTGCATTACGCTTGTTTACACTATGTAGAGTAATAAAGCATAAAGCAACCGGTCTGCAAAAAAGAAGTTAAGCTGCTATGCTTCTTTTGACTTTGACTTTGATCTCTTTGAGTCTCATTATGCTGCTCTGCGTAATAGAGTGTAATAAACGTCTTGAACAAAAGACTTGGTGAAATGCATGACAAGTTGTAGACCGTTGTTTAGGCTTTAAACTTTTCACATTTGCTAAAGTTCCAAATTTCTGCCAACTCCATTACTGCAATAAGCTACCTTCTAACATCGTGTTACATTATGCAGAATTACGTTGAGCGACATGACGCTATGTTACGTAATGTAGCGTAAAGAGAAGAAAAAGCTAGGATTTCTAGGAAACTTGGAGACTTGATGTTGTGCACCCCCTTTGCCTTGTTCTATCTTCTGGATCCCTATTCTGGACTACATGATGCTGCAATCTTTTGCCTGAATCGTGAATCTTAGCCCGAGTCTTGGGTTGACCCATAATTTTCATGGTGTTTCACCCACTCCCATCTCAACTATACCTATGACCTCCTCTACCCCATCTCCTTTAATGAATAAGCCACAAGAGTACACCAAAGCTCAAAACCAAAATAACGAAGAAGAGCCATAGTAGCCACAACCTAAACTCAAGTCCATCTTTTTGGACATATGGAGGAAGTAAGGAACAACCAGGGTGACAAGCCCATGTCCAGCAACAAAAAATTCGTTAGTGCAATGAACCAAGTTAAGCAATCCCTGAAGTAGAAAAATACCACCTTAAGCTTATATGACCTAATTAAGACTTCCCCTACATATCGTGAGATGCTAGTTAAAATGTTGAGCTCCATACCTATTAGTGAGGATATTCCTACTAACAAGGAAGCCATTCATGTAGTGATGATTCCTCCCTCACCAAGGGATGGCAAATCAACACTCTTAACATTTCACAATAGTGAAATCAAGGTTAATCCCTAAGATGTTGAGGTGACTAAAACCCCCATATTCATAGCCATACATGTAGGACAATTTAAAATCCATCAAGTGCATGTTGATGATGAAGTATCAACCAACATCATCCCATGCATCATCATTAAATGCTTGAGCTTAACTAAGTAGGTATAACTTGCAACCACCATAGCTCTTAAGTCCTTAAATGGATCAAGTGTTGCCATAAAGGGGCCTATCCCCTTAGAGTTTGTACCCAAAGAACAATTTCCTACAACCGCAAACTACTTGGTGGTGTAGGAAGCACTAGGATTCAACTTGATCCTAGGAACACTTTGGTTGGCTCAATTATGAGTTGTCTCCTTGTCCATCCATTAAGAAATTCATCTTCCTTATAAGGAAGGTGAAATCATCATTCATGATGACAACATGGCTCTACTAGCTATCAATAATGTGGGCATAGAATAGGAGTCCAAAATGGAGTTTCAAAATTAAGCTCCTAGCCATGAAGGGTAAAACCCCAAGAGAACCAACGATGATAATGAGAGCCAATGTGATACACTATGGGATGAACTCCCTTTCAACATTGTAAGTGAAGGGAATGGTGAGTACAAGCTTACAAAGTAGACCTTACTCACTCCCTAATCATGCAAAGATTAGGAAGAGTTTTCACAAGTGAAGTTTATGCTAGACTTCCCATGCCTTTATGACTAGATGCACAATAGCTAAATAGCCTTATTTTTTGCTTTTCCAATTTATTATATCTTTGATATTCTATGCACATAGCCTATGCATGTAGCCTAAATTCATTTGCAACATTACTTATTTGCTACAACATTTCTTTATTTGTACTTATGTTTTAAGATATTAAAAAAAGAAACTCTATTAGACATGAATCACTAAGTCCTACAACTAGCACTATGGCCTGCTAAGGCCTAAAACTAGAACCATGGCCTATTAAGGCCTAAAATTGGCAGCATGGCTAGCTAGAGCCTAAAACTAGCACCATGGTTAACTAAGGCCTAAAACTGGCATCATGGCCCACTAAGTCCTAAAACTAGTACTACGGTCTGCTATGACCTTTAATTGGAAATTTTTTCTACTAAGATATTAAACTAGCAATGTAGCCATAACCACACAATATAACCTATGCCCACAATGGCCTAAAATTAGCAAACTTTCTTCATACTGATTAGCCATAACCAAAAATATTAACATAGTCATTTTCAACATTTGCAGTATTTAATACTACTATAGATGCATGTAGTCCAAAAATAAAACCAAATATTTAGATTTAAAATTAAAATTTCCATGAATACAATGTGTAGAAATGATGCCAAAGAATTACCATTCATAACATAGTCTTGGCTAACCATAGCCATCAACATAAAAACAAGAACAAATAGCCAACAAGATAAACTAAAGGAGGTTGTTGAGTAGCATTCAGAGGAAGAGGTGGTCATTCATTCCCACCCTCATTGCTAGGGCCACCAATATCTCCTAATGCCTAAAATGCAACAACATATAGTCAGTTAGTAAACCATAGCCAAGAGCATGACTTAAAACCAAAAATGTAAAACATAAAATAGATAAAACCTATAGAGCTTTTGACTCCATCACTTCTAGGTGTAGATGGTGAAGGCCTTTGTCCAAATAATAGAGGATCTCTTCCTCTATCATGTTGACATAGTCAACATCCCCAAGATCAACATAGAAAAAGAATGTTAAATCTATCTAAAGGAGTCCACAAGGAGGCTCATGAGTAATAGCAACTATAGCAGTCTCATCCACAATGGCAGTAATCTAAAGAGTAGGGGATTTCTCCACCTTGAGAGGGATTTCAAAGAGTTGATAAGCACTCTCTACTTAGATCCCCTAAATAAACAACTCTCTCTTGTGTTGGTCAACCGACTCTTCTTTAAGCTATTTTAGGTAAGCCCCATGATTAGCCTTATACTAATACTTATGGACCTTTTGTGTCTTACCCCACTATAGGACCTAAGCACAATGATCCTTCCAGTCTTCAACCTTTTGGGAGATGAGGTCCATTTGCATACATTATTCTGCCATCTCCCATAGGACTACTACTTTGTCCTAAACAACATGCCAATAGCGAGCCCATATGACCTCCTTAGTCTAGAACTCCCCCAAGTTATCCACTTGGGCTTCCACAATGGCTTTATGATCTTGGAGATCCCTAATCATATTCTTCTTCCTTTGAATCTTTTTCCTCAAGGCCACAACTTCCTTCCATAGGAATTCATTGGGCCTCTCTAGCTACCATGAAGCTTTTGCACATGACATTGCTAAATTAGTGGTAGTGTCATATAGCTTCATAGGTACAGACATGTTAGAGGGAAGTCTAGGTAAGGATTTTACCTTTATGTCCTTATTGGAGTCCCACTCCATGAATGGTACTACACAAAGCATAAATTGCAACCATAAGACACAACCTCAAATAGCCATAATTCAAACAAAAAAAATAGCTAAAGAAAATAAAAAAAATATGTACCTATCTTAGGTGCAACCTGATGTAGTCGATCAATGATGTCCTTATCCATCTCATGCAAGAACATCACTTTGTCTTAAGTCTCTAACCATGGTTTCACATGAAGCTTAGGGATGGAAGCTTGCACTCATGGCTCAAGAACTACTATAAGCATAACAACAATATAACAACAATATTAAGGCATAGGCATACCTGGCTTCTCCTTCTCTTCCTTCTTTATGATGATGATGGGAGAGGTACCTAGTACCACCTCACTGAAGAAGGCATCCAAATCATCTATGCCTACATTCGCAAGTCCTTCAACCATGGTTTGCTTTAGGAGTGCCTCTTCCACATGCATTTGTTCTGCCTCCATAGTACCTTGGGCTACTATAACTTGGCACTTATCTACAACCATAGCACATAGAAAATTGATTAACACATGAAACCATAAAGTAGCCATAAAATTTTAAAACATGAAATAGCTAAACTTAAACAAATCATACCTATGACTACCTACTATGATGGCTTAAGCTTAAACTTAAGTTTCTTCAAAGTAGGCTAATCTGAGGCTGGCGGTGCCTCCTTCTTGGGCCTCTTGAGTTTCTCTCTAGCTACCCCTTCGACCTTCATGTGCCATTGTTTGACATCCTAAACACTAGTAACAATTGAGAGGATCTCATCATCATTAGTACTATCAGGAGACTCATACTGCCTGACATCAAGATTCTTAGTGGTGATGGATAATGTCTCATCACCAACTCTAATGGGTTCTAGGCCTATACAGTTGGATAAATGTGTTTTATACAAGGCCTACAAAGCTGGTTTGGTCTTGGGAAACCCATTTTCCATTCCTATACACCACTAAAAAACTCCACAAACCTCTTTAGATAACCTAGAAAAATGCAAAGTGCATATGGATTATTATAGAGGTGTCAACATAGAGTCTAAGAATCTCCTCTCGAAGCCTAGTAGCCAAAGCAGTAGTCCAATCAAGTTTGATGCCCCCATCAAGACCTTTTTAAAGGTTGACCCTTGTGGTAGGCCGATTACCTTCTTCTGTAATAGTAATTTGGGAAATGCATGAGACCTAAACACAGGATATGATTTCTTTGCATTAAGGTTTGTGAAGCTATCCATTGAAATTGTAGAGTGGCCCATGCTGACACCAAGCCACTCTTTGAAATTCCTCATGATGGCCTAATTCCCTCACTATCTTGGTAGGAACCTTGGCCCTGTTAGTGAGGACCTTATACAAGTCATGAAAGATCCTAGCACGTATGTTAATGTTTCCCATAACACCTTGGATGATGGTGCTAAGGTGATGAACCTCCTCATGAAAGAAGTCAATAACATGAAACATCTTCATAGCAAGAATGGAAGGAATAGGTGCCATAAATACATCAAGTAAACCTACACACTGGATTTTTGCTTGAACATATCTAGGCATATGTCCCTTTAGCCACTCCTATGTTAAAGTGACATCACCAAACTTCAAGATGAAGGTTTCCTCATGATAGAAGCCTAAAAGTGGTATAGTGACATCAGCTAAGGTAGAAGGTCCCATGAAGAAATAACCAAAGGTTAGCATCTATATGAGCAATTTCAATGACTAGGAAAAGTAGTAAAACAATTAAATTCATAAAAATACTATAAGTTATATGCTCACCTTTAATTTTCTTCTACTATGGAAAGGTTCCAAATACAAGGGTCTAAATCATGCTATCAGGATCTACCAACCAACTGTGCATCATCTTATCATCCTTGCACTCCTTGTATATCATATTAAACCTAGTGGCATATTCATCAGAGTCCCCTATTAACTATTGATACATAGCAGCTCTGATTTGTAGACTCTTGGTGAATTCATCCAAAGTAGTTTGAGCTACTACTAGGACTTGATCATTAACAATCAAACCCTGCTCATTGACATTGTACTTGCAAGAAGTAAAATTAATGAAATTAGGTAAAGAATTCAATCCAAGACCATGTAAAATCATAAAATCATTACAATAATCATGTTTACCTCTATAGATGATACACAGTGCTAGGTAGGTTCTGGAATAGTGTGTGGGCTCTATATGCCACCATTAGAGTATTATCAGTATTATATTGACTATACTCTAGCATCATCCAAATATCTGATAGGTAGCATGAACTTATGAAATCTATGGGTCCCCCTATAGTTTTAAGAATTGATTTATTAGTAATATACCTAGTAAAAAATCTTGATACCTAAGGAAATAGGGTCTCCACAACAACCCTAGCTACATCCATGGACAAGTGTGATTACAGCATCACATAAAAGTTCTCAAGGAGGTAGGCAAGGAAATCCCTTGCCCTAGGCTAAAACAATAATGAGAGCTTACCAGGAGGCATTCCATGTGGTGGATTATTGGTCTTGGGATAACCAATGTAGCACAAAATGCCTACCAACTCCACTATAATGAGAATAGGCCTCAAGAAGACCTTTCATAAAACAAAGCAAAAACATTATTGCCAATTATAATTTCTTAATAGGTTAGAAAAACATCTAGTTGGAGGTTAAATTAGCCTCTGAAAAGAGTCTTAGGTGTTTATTTAATAAGCTTAAGAAATTTCATAAAAAGGCACTATTACAACCTTTCAAAGAAAAGGCATTATGGCCTATTAGAGTTACTTAGCAAACTTAGACAAAAGATCTAGTCTGTGGTGAAATTAGCCTCTATAAAAAGCCTCTGTAGTGTTTTTCTAAATTAGCCTAAGTAATTTCATCACAACATTGCATAACCTTGCATTATGAACAATTGGAATTTCTTTACAAATTTAGAGAAAATGTCCTAAGTCAAAGGTGAAATTAGCTTTTGTAAAAAGCTCTTAGGTATTTATCTAAATTAACTTGATAAATTCCATAAAGACCATTGGTACCATATTTTATAGCCTTTATAACCAAAATTTTTTTGACCAAAACTATATATTAGTCTGAATTATTCATAAATTTAGGAAAAAGCATCTAAATTATGCATAAATTTAAAATAATGAAAGCATAAGTTTAGAATAAGCATCCAAAATTATGCAATGCATGCATAAATTTGGAAAAAACACCTAAACTATGAAAAAATTTAGAGAAAAAGCATTATAAGATTAGAAAAACCATGAAGCAATAAAAAAAAACTTATTTAAATAAAAAAACTTATACTCTCCTAGAAAAAGCAAAAAATCAACCACTTCTATTTTGGGCAATGTACTACAATCGTGAGTTTTGCCATGATCTGCACAACCTTAGCAAAAAAATCATGAAAATTTCATTTAAAATCCAATAAAAGTGATTTTACCTAAATTGGAAATTGGAAGCAAAATCCTATGCAGCCATGACTAGAAAATAGTAGAAACCTTGGCCATTTTCTTATGAAAAGTTCACAAATCTACATGAAATTACAAAAGTGGCACAAATAGCTTAACTACGCAATGTTAGGAAAATAGCCATAAATCCTTCATTTCAAAGCCAAATTAAACAAAACAACAACCATTAGGAAGCATAAACAAAGTGATACAAATCCATGACCTTTGATTTAAGAAATATGGAGCCATTTTACTAAGAAAAAATACACAACTTGGCTTGCTTTTTCATAACAAAACTTCAAAAATCCCAAAGCCTAAACTTCATATAGCTATTAAAATAGTTAAAATAGCCTAAACCCTTACAAACCATTTAAATTCACATCAAAATAATAGGATAGAATTTTTTAAAATTTAATTTTAACAAATCCTAAGGCCTAGATCATAAGAAATGGCCATACCTCGAGGCTTTGAGAAAAAAACACAAAATAGTAAGGCCTGTTTTCAAAATCAAATATGCAAAAGCTAAAGTGATAAAACCACCATAGATCTACATGGAAGTAGCAAAAATAGGAGGTGGGATTTAGTTATAATTCTAACTTAATCCCCCAATTGGAGTAGATTTGAAAAAAAAAACCCTAACACTTGGAAGACAAGAAAGCTAAGGAAAAAAACCATGAAAACAAAGTCAAAAATAGGTAGCATTGCCTACCTTGGAGCAATGACAAATGGAGCTTGGATGGAGATAGGGTTTGGAACCTTTGAAAACTCCCTTGAATGTTCATCCATACTCTAAATTATAGGATTTTTTCTTTCCCTCCTCTTTGTTTAGGTGCCATGGAAGACACAACATTAGGAAAAGGGAAAAATTTGAAAAAGATGAGAGTTCTATGCTAGTTGTAGGGGAGATAGGAGGCTTCCATGCTAAATATTGGTTGTTTCTGCCACAATAATTTCTACTAGAGCTATCCTCCAATATGTTGTTGCTAAAGAATAACAATTATGATCAAAATTTATAAATTATGACTTATAAAACCCACCTAAACCTAAACAAAACCCCAACTGCTAATACAATACACCATGACTACAAGTGCACTTAAAAAAAAGGGGGAATCTTAGTTCACATTAGTTTTAGGTAGAAAAAAATTCATTTTTAAAAATTTTAAAGTTTTGAATTTTAATCCCCACCTTGCACCTTCCCTTTTGATCAAACTTGCTTCAAGGCTGAGATTGTCACTAATTTTAGTACTTAAGACATTACGATAACCTTACCATGCATCCACACTAGGAATACCATGCCCAAAATGGACACATGTTTATCATTTTACAATTTTTTTACACTCACAAATATTTTTCTATTTTTAGCAACCTAGACTTACCCTTTTCAACACCAGGTTTTCAAATTTAGGCAAAACATGTACAAGGGTAAGCACCATATATTTCCATGCTAGGGAAATAGTGTCCATTATGGAAGAAAGGGGGTGACAATTATTTTTTCCTTCCAACAACAATCTAGCACAAGTTTGACTCCAACATGGATCCCACATGACCTAAAACCCCTCCAAGTATCTCCAACAACATTGAAACCTTACCAAACCTAGTTGAAACTAGTCAAAACTAGTCGAAACCCAAGATTTGATATTTTCATGATGAGGGAGACTTCTTACATGTTAATCCTTTAACCCTCATCATGGGTAGATGGGAGGAAGCCAAAAATAACCTAAGTTGATGACTTAACAACCATTTTTAAATGCACGATGATCCCTAAACCCTACTAAAACACTCTAGAGCTTCTAGAAGCCTCAAAATGGGTCAAAAATAGTACAAATCTACCATTTCCCTCTCATGGATGCTAGGTCCACCATTCTAAATGTGGAAGAAAGAGGAAAAGTTACATGAGGTACTTAGAAGCCTCCAAACTATGAAATCTTAACATCCAACATTGACTATTAACATTGGTAATCCTAAAGGTTAACATGCATGGTTGATTAGCTATAGATCTAGCCTAGATCTAAATTTCTAAATTTAGAGGACCTCTTCCATGATAAGCCTTCCACCCACAGCTTGGAAAAATGGGGGAAGCTTAAAAGTTCCCTCACAACCCCCAAAATGGCCAGATCTTGACCTTAGGCACTGATGACCAATGTCAACAATACTATGAGCACTCATGCATGACTAGATCCATAAAAAATGATCAAAAAATCTTTTCCCTTAATTTTCCACACTAAGTATGTACGTCCTAGTATAAAAAAAGAGGAGGAAGTCCAAAAATGACCTATGATCCTTCAAACATTTAAATTTTAGTGTCAGATCATAGTAGGCAACATCAAAAACCTTAGGGACTTGCATGCATTATCAAAACTAAGCAAAAATGACCAAAAATATTTTCACCAGAATTTTTCATGATAAGTATGAAAAAATGAGGGCAAGTCTAAAAAATGCTTTATCAAACTTAAAATAACCAAATCTTGACATCAAGTAGTAGTCATCATCATTAGCAACAAGGGAATCCAGCATGCATGCTAAAAAATAGCCAAAAGTAACAAAAAAGCATTTCCCCTTGCCAATATTCCATGCTACACATAGAGGTCCTAGTGTGAAAAATTTGGGGGAAGTGGAAAAATTACCTTATGACCTTTGAGATGACCAAAATTTGAAATTAGATGTTAACAATCAATGCTAGCAACTTATGAAGACTACATGCACATCCAAAAATGATCAAAAATATTTCCCTCTATTTTTCCATGCTAAGCATGGAATACCTAATGTGGAAAAAGGGGCAAAAGTCCAAAAATTCCTTGTCAACCTTGAAACAATGAAATTTTGACATCAAGTAGCAGTAGTCATCACTAGCAACTTGGGAAACCTACATGCATGGTCGAAATTAGCCAAAAATCATTAAAAATATTTTTCACCATTGTTCCACACTAAGCATGGAAAGCCCAACATGGAAAAATGGGGGAAATACCAACAACCACTCATCAATCTTCAAGGAAACCAAATTTTGACACTGGGCATTGACCATTATTAGCAACAACCTTTAGGAGCCTACATGCATGACCGAAAATGATAATAAAGCACCAAAACGCTATCCCCCCATTTTCCACTTTGGCCATGGAAGCCCTAGTGTGGAAAGATGGGGGGAAGTCTAAAAACCATTTAAAAACCTCTAAAATGACCAGTTTTGGCTCCAAACCCTAATCCTCGACCCTAGTAGCCCTAGAGGTTGACATGCAAAGTTGATTGAGGTTAAAATTGGTTAAAACTTCACTCCCCCTTGTTTTCCACATTGTGCTTTCTATCCCTAGTGTGGAAGAAGGGCGGAGCCAAAAAGAAACCACTTAGGAATGCCCAAAATTGTCAAATTTTAACATGAATCTATAGCCTTTAACCTTGATAATTCTAGGAGGGAACATGCATGGTCGATTGTGATCCAAACAATCCTAGATCTAGGATTCTTACTTCTTCCATGCTACAGTAATCTCCCTAGTGTAAAAGCAATGGGAAAAGTTTCTTTTCCACTTTTGGAGACAAGATGACACTCTTGGAAACCAAATATCTTCACCAAAGAAGCCTAAGACCTCACAGCCTTAATATTTTATGTGTCTAACTTTGTTCCAACCTCCAAAACCCATTCCCCCAATTCTTCCATGCTAGAGTAACTCCCCCAACATGGAAATAGGGGGGAAGATCTTAATTGCCCTTAAAAAACCTTCAAACATGCCCAAAACTAACTACAAACCTGCAAAATCAAAGTTTGTAGCCCTAGGGGCCTAAAACGCTAGTTAAAATGCCCAAAATCACTCTAAATTCATCAAACAACTATTCCCCTATTTTGTCACATCAAGGATACTATACTTAGCATGGAAGAAGGGGGGGAGGTCTTTTCAATACCTAATGACACTCAAGAAGGCCTTGAATTGCCTCAGAACAAAGCCAGGAGATGCACAAGTTCCAAATCTAGGCTCCAACGATCTATTTGACCACATTTGACTTATTTTTTTTTGAATTTTTATTCCCCATGCTAAACACCCTCTTTTCTATGCTAGCTAGTGTGAAAACAAATGGGAAAGACTTCAAAACCATTTTTGTGGCCTTTATAGACCTTTGGAGAGCCCAATTTTGATGGATTTGACCCTGTGCTATCTTGGAAAGGTCTTGAGATGTCAATTTTCGACCTCTTAATATTCCAAATATGTTTTCCTTAGTCTCCAAACTAAGGGTCCTTACTTCCATGCTCCACCCAGTGTGTAAGCCTCAAGGCACTTGATGTTTGGGTCTAGATAGCCTAGAAACAACCCTGATTGATGTCTAAACTCACCGAATAGGCTTGTAGCTTCAAAACATGCCACGCTAAGGCCTAAAACTAGCAAAAAGTAATCATTTTTAACCTATATTAACTAAGTTTTATCATATATGTCTTGTTTTACTTGATTTTCAACTTCTTATGTTATGTTTTTGCTTATTTTTTAGACTTATGTTGCCTTATGGACATGGTTGACCTCCTATGGCCTCTACACAACTCTATATGTTCTGTGTTTGTCTTATTACAACTCTATTTGCCTTAGTTTAGCATTCAAATGGTATCAAATAGTGTGGTTTGACCTTCCCTACCCATTGTTTGACACCATATGACCATGCCTTGCTAAGGCCTTAAACTAGCATCATGGCCCACTAATGCCTTAACCTAGCATCATAGTCCACCAAGACTATAAATTGGCATCGTACCCTACTAATGCCTTAAACTAGAAAAATTATGACCTTTATTGATCATTTGTACCCTTAATCCTTATAATTCCCCTTATTTGACCTTTATGTAACCTTTGTTCACTTCTATTGTACTTTTTTGAATTAACCTCATCTTATTAATGACCTTGGATGGCCTTGATTACATTAGATTTGCAATGTTTTATGGCATATTAACATTCTTTATTTTCTTTTACCCAAGTGTCATTTAATATGCTTTTGGATGTTATGTATGATCAAAGTATGACTACCTAGGAGCAAAATAGTTTGCCTTTATGTCTACATGAACCTCATGGTGATATTGAACAGTGTATTGACTATGTTTGCCTAGATTTTGAGCTTGAGAGTCTTGTAGACCGCATAGCCTCAATAGAAAAATCTTTAGAATGGCTTGAAAACCTAGCCAAAGCCCTTGACTTAGAAGTAGGAGACATAACTAAAGAATCTTTAGTTGAGATTCCTATTACAACACACACTACTGAGAAGAAAACCCTTAGATTAATTTCCACACTAGAGCCTCAATGTACCCAAGACATCACTAAAGTTTGACAAAATGACATTAAGGCATTTTCTTGGTCATATGAAGATATGCTAGGCCTAGACTCAAGTCTAGTCTAGCACAACATCATATTGGATCCTAGCATTAAACTAGTTAAGAAAAAAGTGCACAAGATTGGACTTGATTTGGCCTTGGTAGCTCATGATGAAATCTTTAAGCTCTACCAAGAAAGTTTAATTAGGGTTGTTGATTATGTAGAATGGGTATCCAACATAGTGGTATTTCCTATGAAAAGTTGAAGTATGCATACTGCATTGATTTTTGAGACCTAAATAAAGCCACCATCAAGGATGACTTTCTTTTGCCTAGTATTGATCAACTTATCGATACTATAGTCGTACATGCCTTGTTGATTCTCAAGATATAACAAAATTAGGATAAACCTAGAACACCAACTTAGCATAACCTTTATGGCCCCATGAGGTACTTTTTCTTATACCATGATTCCCTTTGTCCTTAAGAATGCTAGAGCAACATACTAGAGAGCCATGACCTAAATCTTTAGTGATTACATATTAGGTTTGCTTAATGATTATGTAGATGAAATAGCCATGAATCCTAAGATAGCCAATGACCATCCTAATGACCTAGATTTTGTGCTAAAATGATGTCTCAAATACGAGGTTAGCCTCAATCCTAGGAAGTATGTCTTTGGTATCAAGACTAGTAAGATGCTTGGCCTTGTAGTCTCTCAAGCAAGGATATGCGTAGATCTTGATAAGATTAAGGCCATATCCAAATTGGTAGCACCTACCAACCTTAAAGAGCTTCAAGAATTACAAGGAAAATTATAGTTTATTCATAGGTTTATCACTAGGCTTATGGATAAGTTGTATCCCATGTAACACTTGCTTAAGAAGGAGTTCACTATGAGTGGATTGCTCAATGCCAAGAGGGTTTTGAAAACCTTAAGAAAGAGTTGATACAACTACGAATAGTTTATCCTGCACAAGAGAATAAACCATTTTACATTTATGTCACCATCTTTGATACATGCATTGCCTCTCTCCTTTGTCAAAAATGTGATGATGGAGCAAAAATGCCTATATACTACCTTAGCCATGCACTAGTTGCCCATGAGACCTAATACACTAAAGTAGAGAAGTATTGTCTAGCACTAGTCTTCTCTTTGAAGAAATGGATACACTACCTCTTTAGAAGCCAAGTTAATGTAATTTGCAAGGACAACATACTTAGAGCCATAATGACCAACATCTACGAAAGTAGCTATATAGCTAAATGGAAAGCCATAACCTTAGAGTTCAACATCTATTTGTTGGCACATTTGGCCATGTCATGGAAGAGGTTGGCATGATTAAAGGTTTATGTAGTTAGAAATTTTTTTTTTTGTAATACAAATTAAGGAAGGAAGGCTTCTACAGTAACAAAGGAAATTTCATTTCTTAATAAAGCAATGCAAAGAGATACCAAATGTAGGATGCTGGTAAATACAAATCTTATGATGAATTGGGAACCTAAACTGCAACTACCATGCTTGCAAAATTATCGATGTTTTTATCATTTTGTGTTCATCGTCATTCATTTCATCCATGATCCATCTATTTCCCAACCATGATTGCTGAATGCTCCATGATCCTTTGAGGATCTCATGAGGAGATCAATCACCTAATGTAGCGGCGATGGTGTAACTATGTGGCATCAATAGTAACAGGTTGCAGGCACCGACGAACAGAGACCAAACTTATTATCTGGAAGATAATTTGTGTTGTTACTACATAGGGGAAAATTTTTATTTTTCAAGGAGGAGCGACTATCCGCTTGGGTGCGAATACACCGATGAAGATGTGCACTTTGGAAAGGAATGGCGATGTCTTCATTCTGACCCTCGCTGGCAACTCCGACCATTGATTTAACCCTGCCATGCTCAAAAGCATTAGCGCCGCTCTCCACACCATCGCACAATCGCCTGACACGGTCATGCTTGTCACAAAAAATGAAGGAAGGTATTTTTCAAATGGCCTAGATCTAAAGTGGGTAGTAGAGGCAGAGGATGGCCAGAAAAATATGAAAATAATTTGCCACAAACTTGAGGATGTGTTAGCTGCCTTCATCTAGCTGGGTGTGCCCATCATTGTGGCCCTATGTGGTCACGCCACAGCTGGCAGTCTCATTTTTTCCCTCACACACGACTACCATTTCATGTTAGATAGCCATGGCCACGATCGATGCAGTCCCATACTTTACATGAGTGAGGTGGATCTGGGCATGCGAATGCTGATGAGCCTAGTGGCCCTCATCCATAGTAAACTGATGCTGCAGGTAGTTGGAAAGGTTTTGTTGAAAGGCTCCAAGTTGCAGGTGTGCCAAGCTCTGGACTTGGGTGTTGTGGACTGCCTTTGCTCCGACGCTGATACTATCCTAGGTGAGGCTATGGCAGAGGCATAGACCCTCACCACCCACAACCAGAATAAGGATGTCTATGCCCAGATCTGCCTCTCTACCTTCCCCAGCGTCATCAAGGAGCTTGATGCTCATCGTGATTCATATATCTTCCCTTTTGTCTCTAATCTTCAGGATTTCACAAGCAGATTGGGATTCCATTTATCTGGATTACAATTGTTGTTCGAAGACACAACAAAGGTTACAACAACTACAGTTTTTATAGAACACATGGCAACATTACCGAATGCAGTGGCAGAGCCTTCTTTCGTGGTGGCAGTTGATATACGATTCTAGCAGGGTGGGATAATTTAAAACTATTTTTCGGTAGTTCCAGGCCTTGCACCTTCACATTTGGAGATGTTCTAACAACACCAAAAAGCTAGCAGAAAATTTTACGCATATAAAATACAAATTTGCAAGGGTCGTCCTTATTGACTCGTAAAGCCGCCTCAACCAACTTTACATTAAGGTGTATACAAAATTACCTTTTTACTACCACCCGTTTATAAAATTACTAGGGCTTCAATAATATTTAACATTTAAAACTTCGAAATTCTAAACAAATAAAAATAGAAATAACAATTATATGGAGCTCTTGGATTTATTTTAAAAAATTATTATTATTGCTTATAAAAGCAATATTTGTAAAGAAACATGGCAATATTAGCATGATTTCCTCCTAACTTTCCTAACTTGTTGGGAAAGTAATTTCCTAACTTGTTGGGCAAGTAGTCTACTAACTTGTTGGGCAAGTAAGATCTCCTAACTTGTTGGGCAAGTAATTAACTTCCTTGCTTGGGAGAGAAGCTAGCTAAGATATTTTGAAATATGTAACTACCTTTTGAACCCTATAGAAAGGCTTCAAGGGTTAAGGGGAAAAAAGGGAGAAACATATCACAAGGGGGGGAACTTTGGGACACACTACTAGCTCTCACTTGGAGACACACTTTGGGTCTTGAAAGAGCATTGTAAAGAAGACATTGTGAAAGATTTCTTGTAAGATGTCTTGCTAAAGAAAATATTTCAGCCTCTTTGTCATAGTCTTGTGAGTTATGCTTATTATTTTGTTTAAATTGTTTAGCTAGTGGTTTAGATAGTATCATGCTTGGCAAGTAATTTTGGGATTTTTAGATTGCTCTTATTATTTTTGTTGCACGATAGAAAATTTCTATTAAAATTTTTCCATAGAAGTACTTGTGTTTAAAAGCCTTAAGAGAATTTTAGTAATGAATTTGATTATTGTGCAATGTATAAGAACTGCTATTGGGATTGTTGTTAGAGGGCCTCTTCTTGTAGTCAAACTATTGAACGATTCAATAGTCAAGAGGGTTCAGAAAATATTTGGTATTTTTATGGGACTAGAATAGCTTTCTTTTATCTTTAAAGTGAATCTCCATGGTATTTCAATCAGAAATTGTCAATTCTTTTGAAGGTTTTGTTGAATGCAATTGTTGACATCTATTATCTAGCCAAAATAGAGTCTCGTATGTGGTAGTTTATGCAGCAATTTTTTGGTAGTATAGTAACATTGTCATGAAGAAATTTCTTATTTGGGCCTTGAAAATTTGAACAATTCATAGTTATTGAATTTGGAATAGATTTATTGCGAAGTGTTTACTCGTATCATTTTACCTTGTTTAAATATTTGAGGTCTTAACACAAATATGCTTTCTTTTCTATTTATTTCCATTGAATCTTGCTCTATTTCTAGTTTTCTTGTGGAACTATCTCTTTCTCTGGGGAAAATTAGAAGTAGATTCATGGAGTTGCGCTCAAATGTTTTTGCAAAATTTTATTTGTTACAAGTAGGTATTATAAGGACCGCATAGACTAGGCAATTAAACAAAATAGGAACTCTCAAAAACTCACAGTACTTGGCAAAGTTGGCTGAATCTCTTTAAGATAAGTCATTTGTAGTTTATACACAATGCAATAGTTTCATTTTTCACAACCGCACACTGCAATAGCACACACACATACTGACATTAACTATTGAGTCTATTTGGAGGTATCTGGGCCTTGGTATTGCCAGAGACTAGCAAACACCTAAATCCTGTTTGAGGACACTTGTTGGAGATCATGTCCCAAATGGTCACAAACACTATTATGTTTCTTAATCCTTAAGAAATGGTTAAGCTATAATTGTATAACTCACAGTTTCACTAGTTGATGACTAAGAAGCATAGACCTTGAGTTCCCTAACAAACACATTAACATAATTAGCCAAGTGCCCAAGGGTTATGAGGTAGTCATGATCTTTGATGAAGCCTCAACTATCCATGGGGCTAGTGTTGTTGCCATCATAACATTTCCCTCTGGTGAAATTCAACACTTTTTCCTATCATTTCAAGTTCCTGTGTACCAACAACATAGTAGAATATGAGGGTTTGTTTAAAGAGATGACAATAGCTTGTAACCTAGGAATTAGATGCCTACCCAGAAAAGGTGATTCACAACTCATGGTTAACCAAGTAATTAAAGTCTATGCATGCAAAGCTAAGCACTTACAACCTTACTATGAGCTAGGAAAGTAATTACTACAACAATTCATAAATGTTAATATCCAACACATACCTTGAAACTAAAATGCCATAGCTAATGCAATTACAACATTAGCCCTTAGTGTGATGCGAGATGTGTTTAGCAAGTTGTCCACTTTAACTATGGACTACTCTACTCCCATTACAAAAAAAATTGTGGATACCTTTGTGGCCATCATGCATATTGCTCCTTTTAAGGAGTGGTATGAATAATATCAAAATTTACCTTATGCATGGTGAATCCTGATAGGGCATGACCATGGGTTTGAAAGATGTCATATGCAAGTGGTCAAAGCAGTATGTCATTGTAGGTGATAACACATTATATTAATGGTCTTATGAGGGCATACTCCTAATGTGCTTAGGCAAAACCAAAGCTAGCATAGTCCTAGATGAGGTTCACAATGAGGTTTGTGGTGGACATATAGGACCTAGTGCCATGGTCACTAAGATTAGATGGTTAGGTTACTATTGGCTTCATATGAAAAATGATTACGTACAAAAGGTTAAGCGATGTAACACATGCCAATGATATAGTAACTTGATACATGTATCACCAACTAAGTTGCATACAACTTAGATAACATGGCCATTTCAATGATGGGGGTTGGATATCATTGGACCCATAATGCCTAAATCTATTGTAGAGCATAGCTTTATCATCACTACAACCAAATACTTTACCAAGTGGGTTGAATCTATTCCCCTAAGGAAAATGACATCTGAACAAGTTTGCAAATTTATCCTAGATAACATTGTAGCTCATTTTGGTATGGCCATAACCATAGTTACAAACAATGGACCTCAATTTAGTAGCCAAGAAACCAAGGATTTTTGTAACAACCTAGGCATTAAGCATTCTTTCTCATCACCTTACTACCCTCAAGCAAATTGATAAGCAAGATTAAGTAACAAGGCCATCATCAACTTGCTCAAGAAGATGCTCAACAACAGCAAGTGTAAGTGGCATGAGTGGCTTATCCATGAACTATGGGCATATAGAACAACCTCTGGCACAACAATCGACATGACCTCTTAAAGCCTTTCTTATGATTCTAAAGCTATTTTACCTCTTGAATTGCAAGTACCGTCACTCCAAGTAGCCTTGACCAACTTCATCAAAGACGAGTGGAGCAAGGAGTTATGGATAGCAGCGTTGGGTTTGGTAGAAGATTAGCTTATGTAAGTGATTACTCACATCAAGAACTATCAAGAGAGGTAGAAGAAACAACATTACCTAACCTAATCATGTGCAAGATCAAGGAGGGGGACCTCATCCTTGAGGCCATCCCTGAGCATGTAGACAAATTCTCAGTGAACTGGAAAGGGTACTTCCTTATCACCAAAGTCTATGGAAATGGAGCATTCAAAGAGGGCCAATCTAGTCAATCATTCCTATCTAAAGCCATACTACATGTAGCTAATAGATCATCAATAAGAGAGATTTTTTTCAATGGTCTATTACAACCTACAAGGGCCTTAAATTGGTACCATGGCTAACTATGGCCTTAAACTAGCAACATTGGTGACTTGGATAGACTAATTCTCACATGGACTCTATGCATTATAATGTTATAATATGTAGTGGTGTTTTGTATTCTTTGTTTGTGCCTCTCAAGTCAATCCTCCAAACACAAACAAAGAGGGGCCATTAAAACACCACTAAATTTTGCATGTTATAATCAAATCTTCATCATGTAGCTTTCACCCCATGGAACTTGAGGCAAAATTTCATTGTAAATGTGAAAATTATAATCATACTTTATACTTTTGAGGCTGAAAAATGCCTCATAAGTCATCAAATCTTCATTCCTCAAGTGAAACAAAGTCACCTAGTATCTATATTTGGGCTTGGGGGGATCAAAATTGCCTTTTTGAATGCCAAAAAGGTAATTTGATGGGTTTTAGGGGGGTAGACATTTTCCTACGTTGAAACACATGTAGAAGGTACATCTCACCTACTCCCACCATGGAAAGATGGGTGGTTTGAAAACTTTCTCCTCTTCAAAGTGAAGATCAAAGATACATTTTGGAAACTGTCCCCACAAATTGGAAAGTTTCCCTTCATCTTGGAAACTTTCCCCCCATCATAGAAAGTTTCTCCCTAGTTTTGAAACTTTTCCCCTAGCTTGGAAAGTCATCCTCTCTCCCCCCTGCC